>BTHF01000211.1:0-35617 GCA_033242345.1 Citrus unshiu
GCGCGGCTTTGCCCGTGGCCTATTTTTGGCACACGGAGTCGCCTCGCAAAGTATCGCGCCAATCCGAGTCCGGCGGACGAAGTTGGCCAGTCCCATCCCCCAAGGCTATCGCCCACCCCGTTTTTGTGGGCTTTTTCCGCTGGACGAACGTGGCGCCCCGGCCTTCGGGGGGTTATTTTTGGGCACGGCTGTGCCTGCGGCCTATTTTTGGCACACGGAGGCACCTCGCAATGTTTCGCGCCATTCCGAGCCCAGCAGATGAAGTTGGCCAGCCCCACCCCCCAAGGCTATAGCCCACCCGTTTTTGTGGCCTTTTTCCGCTGGAAGAACTTGGCGCCCCGGCCTTCGGGCAATTATTTTTGGGCGCGGCTTGTGCTCGCGGCCTATTTTTGGCACATGGAGGTGCCTCACAAAGTCTCGCGCCATTCCGAGTCCGGCGGATGACGTTGGCCAGCCCCACCCCCCAAGGCTATAGCCCACCCGTTTTTGTGGCCTTTTTCCGCTGGACGAACTTGGCGCCCCGGCCTTCGGGCGGTTATTTTTGGGCGCGGCTGTGCCCGCGGCCTATTTTTGGCACACAGAGGCACCTCGCAAATTCTCGCGCCATTCCGAGTCCGGCGGACGAAGTTGGCCAGCCCCACCCCCAAGGCTATAGCCCACCCGTTTTTGTGGCCTTTTTCCGTTGGACGAACATGGAGCCCCGGCCTTCGGGTGGTTATTTTGACCGCGGCTGTGCCCGCGGCCTATTTTTGGCACACGGAGGTGCCTCGCAAGGTCTCGCGCAATTCCGAGTCCGGCGGACGAAGTTGGCCAGCCCCACCCCCCAAGGCTATAGCCCACCCGTTTTTGTGGGCTTTTTCCGCTGGACGAACTTGGCGCCCCAGCCTTCGGGAGGTTATTTTTGGACACGGATGTGCCCGTAGCCTATTTTTGGCACACAGAGGTGCCTCGCAAAGTCTCGCGCCATTCCGAGTCCGGCGGACGTAGTTGGCCAGCCCCACACCCCAAGGCTATAGCCCACCCGTTTTTGTGGGCTTTTTCCGCTGGACAAACTTGGCGCCCCGGCCTTCGGGAGGTTATTTTTGGACGCGGCTGTGCCCGCAGCCTATTTTTGGCACACGGAGGTGCCTCGCAAAGTCTCGCGCCATTCCGAGTCCGGCGGACGTAGTTGGCCAGCCCCACAACCCAAGGCTATAGCCCACCCGTTTTTGTGGGCTTTTTCCGCTGGACGAACTTGGCGCCCCGGCCTTCGGGCGGTTTTTTTTGGGGCGCTGGCTTCGCCCATGGCCTTTTTTTGGCACACGGAGGCGCCTCGCAAAGTCTCGCACCATTCCGAGTCCGGCGGACGAAGTTGGCCAGCCCCACCCCCCAAGGCTATAGCCCACCCGTTTTTGTGGCCTTTTTCCGCTGGACGAACTTGGCGCCCCGGCCTTCGGGCGGTTATTTTTGGGCGCGGTTGTTCCCGCGGCCTATTTTTTGGCACACGGAGGTGCCTCGCAAAATTTCACGCCATTCCGAGTCCAGCGGATGAAGTTGGCCAGCCCCACCCCCTAAGGCTATAGCCCACCCGTTTTTGATGCCTTTTTCCGCTGGACGAACTTGGCGCCCCGGCCTTCGGGCGGTTATTTTTGGGCGTGGCTGTGCGCGGGGCATATTTTTGGCACACGGAGTCGCCTCGCAAAGTATCGCACCAATCCGAGTCCGGTGGACGAAGTTGGCCAGCCCCACCCCCAAGGCTATAGCCCACCCGTTTTTGTGGGCTTTTTTCCGCTGGACGAACTTGGCGCCCCGGCCTTCGGGCGGTTATTTTTGGGCGCGGCTTTGCCCGTGGCCTATTTTTGGCACACGGAGTCGCCTCGCAAAGTATCGCGCCAATCCGAGTCCGGCGGACGAAGTTGGCCAGTCCCATCCCCCAAGGCTATCGCCCACCCGTTTTTGTGGGCTTTTTCCGCTGGACGAACGTGGCGCCCCCGGCCTTCGGGGGGTTATTTTTGGGCACGGCTGTGCCTGCGGCCTATTTTTGGCACACGGAGGCACCTCGCAATGTTTCGCGCCATTCCGAGCCCAGCAGATGAAGTTGGCCAGCCCCACCCCCCAAGGCTATAGCCCACCCGTTTTGTGGCCTTTTTCCGCTGGAAGAACTTGGCGCCCCGGCCTTCGGGCAATTATTTTTGGGCGCGGCTGTGCTCGCGGCCTATTTTTGGCACATGGAGGTGCCTCACAAAGTCTCGCGCCATTCCGAGTCCGGCGGATGACGTTGGCCAGCCCCACCCCCCAAGGCTATAGCCACCCGTTTTTGTGGCCTTTTTCCGCTGGACGAACTTGGCGCCCCGGCCTTCGGGCGGTTATTTTTGGGCGCGGCTGTGCCCGCGGCCTATTTTTGGCACACAGAGGCACCTCGCAAATTCTCGCGCCATTCCGAGTCCGGCGGACGAAGTTGGCCAGCCCCACCCCCAAGGCTATAGCCCACCCGTTTTTGTGGCCTTTTTCCGTTGGACGAACATGGAGCCCCGGCCTTCGGGTGGTTATTTTTGACCGCGGCTGTGCCCGCGGCCTATTTTTGGCACACGGAGGTGCCTCGCAAGGTCTCGCGCAATTCCGAGTCCGGCGGACGAAGTTGGCCAGCCCCACCCCCCAAGGCTATAGCCCACCCGTTTTTGTGGGCTTTTTCCGCTGGACGAACTTGGCGCCCCAGCCTTCGGGAGGTTATTTTTGGACACGGATGTGCCCGTAGCCTATTTTTGGCACACAGAGGTGCCTCGCAAAGTCTCGCGCCATTCCGAGTCCGGCGGACGTAGTTGGCCAGCCCCACACCCCAAGGCTATAGCCCACCCGTTTTTGTGGGCTTTTTCCGCTGGACGAACTTGGCGCCCCGGCCTTCGGGAGGTTATTTTTGGACGCGGCTGTGCCCGCAGCCTATTTTTGGCACACGGAGGTGCCTCGCAAAGTCTCGCGCCATTCCGAGTCCGGCGGACGTAGTTGGCCAGCCCCACAACCCAAGGCTATAGCCCACCCGTTTTTGTGGGCTTTTTCCGCTGGACGAACTTGGCGCCCCGGCCTTCGGGCGGTTTTTTTTGGGGCGCGGCTTCGCCCATGGCCTTTTTTTGGCACACGGAGGCGCCTCGCAAAGTCTCGCACCATTCCGAGTCCGGCGGACGAAGTTGGCCAGCCCCACCCCCCAAGGCTATAGCCCACCCGTTTTTGTGGCCTTTTTCCGCTGGACGAACTTGGCGCCCCGGCCTTCGGGCGGTTATTTTTGGACGCGGCTGTGCGCGCAGCCTATTTTTGGCACACGGAGGTGCCTCGCAAAGTCTCACGCCATTCCGAGTCCGGCGGACGTAGTTGGCCAGCCCCACACCCCAAGGCTATAGCCCACCCGTTTTTGTGGGCTTTTTCCGCTGGACGAACTTGGCGCCCCGGCCTTCGGGAGGTTATTTTTGGACGCGGCTGTGCCCGCAGCCTATTTTTGGCACACGGAGGTGCCTCACAAAGTCTCGCGCCATTCCGAGTCCGGCGGCCGTAGTTTGCCAGCCCCACACCCCAAGGCTATAGCCCACCCGTTTTTGTGGGCTTTTTCCGCTGGACGAACTTGGCGCCCCGGCCTTCGGGAGGTTATTTTTGGACGCGGCTGTGCCCGCAGCCTATTTTTGGCACACGGAGGTGCCTCGCAAAGTCTCGCGCCACTCCGAGTCCGGCGGACGTAGTTGGCCAGCCCCACACCCCAAGCCTATAGCCCACCTGTTTTTGTGGGCTTTTTCCGCTGGACGAACTTGGCGCCCCGGCCTTCGGGTGGTTATTTTTGGACGCGGCTGTGCCCGCGGCCTATTTTTGGCACACGGAGGTGCCTCGCAAGGTCGCACGCCATTCCAAGTCCGGCGGACAAAGTTGGCCAGCCCCACCCCCCAAGGCTATTGCCCACCCGTTTTGTGGCCTTTTTCCGCTGGATGAACTTGGCGCCCCGGCCTTCGGGCGGTTATTTTTGGGCGCCGATTTGCTCGTGGCCTATTGTTGGCACACGGAGGCGCCTCGCAAAGTCTCGCGCCATTCCGAGTCCGGCGGACGAAGTTGGCCAGCCCCACCCCCCAAGCCTATAGCCCACCCGTTTTTGTGGCCTTTTTCCGCTGGATGAACTTGGCGCCCCGGCCTTCGGGCGGTTATTTTTGGGCGCCGATTTGCTCGTGGCCTATTATTGGCACAACGGAGGCGCCTCGCAAAGTCTTGCGCCATTCCGAGTCCGGCGGACGAAGTTGGCCAGCCCCACCCCCCAAGCCTATAGCCCACCCGTTTTTGTGCCCTTTTTCCGCTGGACGAACTTGGCGCCCCGGCCTTCGGGTGGTTATTTTTGGGCATGGCTTTGCCCATGGCCTATTTTTGGCACACGGGGGCGCCTCGCAAAGTCTCGCACAATTCCGAGTCCGGCGGACGAAGTTGGCCAGCCCCACCCCCCAAGGCTATAGCCCACCCGTTTTTGTGGCCTTTTTCCGCTGGATGAACTTGGCGCCCCGGCCTTCGGGCGGTTATTTTTGGGCGCCGATTTGCTCGTGGCCTATTGTTGGCACACGGAGGCGCCTCGCAAAGTCTCGCGCCATTCCGAGTCCGGCGGACGAAGTTGGCCAGCCCCACCCCCCAAGCCTATAGCCCACCCGTTTTTGTGGCCTTTTTCCGCTGGACGAACTTGGCGCCCCGGCCTTCGGGTGGTTATTTTTGGGCATGGCTTTGCCCATGGCCTATTTTTGGCACACGGGGGCGCCTCGCAAAGTCTCGCACAATTCCGAGTCCGGCGGACGAAGTTGGCCAGCCCCACCCCCCAAGGCTATAGCCCACCCGTTTTTGTGGGCTTTTTCCGCTGGACGAAACTTGGCGCCCCGGCCTTCGGGCGGTTATTTTTGGACGCGGCTGTGCCCGCGGCCTATTTTTGGCTCACGGAGGAGCCTCGCAAGGTCTCACGCCATTCCAAGTCCGGCGGACGAAGTTGGCCAGCCCCACCCCCCAAGGCTATAGCCCGCCCGTTTTTGTGGCCTTTTTCCGCTGGATGAACTTGGCGCCCCGGCCTTCGGGCGGGTTATTTTTGGGCGCCGATTTGCTCGTGGCCTATTGTTGGCACACGGAGGCGCCTCGCAAAGTCTCGCGCCATTCCGAGTCCGGCGGACGAAGTTGGCCAGCCCCACCCCCCAAGCCTATAGCCCACCCGTTTTTGTGGCCTTTTTCCGCTGGACGAACTTGGCGCCCCGGCCTTTCGGGTGGTTATTTTTGGGCATGGCTTTGCCCATGGCCTATTTTGGCACACGGGGGTTGCCTCGCAAAGTCTCGCACAATTCCGAGTCCGGCGGACGAAGTTGGCCAGCCCCACCCCCCAAGGCTATAGCCTACCCGTTTTTGTGGGCTTTTTCCGCTGGACGAACTTGGCGCCCCGGCCTTTGGGTGGTTATTTTTGGACGCGGCTGTGCCCGCGGCCTATTTTTGGCTCACGGAGGCGCCTCGCAAGGTCTCACGCCATTCCAAGTCCGGCGGACGAAGTTGGCCAGCCCACCCCCCAAGGCTATAGCCCGCCCGTTTTTGTGGCCTTTTTCCGCTGGATGAACTTGGCGCCCCGGCCTTCGGGCGGTTATTTTTGGGCGCCGATTTGCTCGTGGCCTATTGTTGGCACACGGAGGCGCCTCGCAAAGTCTCGCGCCATTCCGAGTCCGGCGGACGAAGTTGGCCAGCCCCACCCCCCAAGCCTATAGCCCACCCGTTTTTGTGGCCTTTTTCCGCTGGACGAACTTGGCGCCCCGGCCTTCGGGCGGTTATTTTTGAGCGCCGATTTGCTCGTGGCCTATTGTTGGCACACGGAGGTGCCTCGCAAAGTCTCGCGCCATTCCGAGTCCGGCGGACGAAGTTGGCCAGCCCCACCCCCCAAGGGCTATAGCCCCACCCGTTTTTGTGGGCTTTTTCCGCTGGACGAACTTGGCGCCCCGGCCTTCGGGAGGTTATTTTTGGACGCGGCTGTGCCCGCAGCCTATTTTTGGCACACGGAGGTGCCTCGCAAAGTCTCGCGCCACTCCGAGTCCGGCGGACGTAGTTGGCCAGCCCCACACCCCAAGCCTATAGCCCACCTGTTTTTGTGGGCTTTTTCCGCTGGACGAACTTGGCGCCCCGGCCTTCGGGTGGTTATTTTTGGACGCGGCTGTGCCCGCGGCCTATTTTTGGCACACGGAGGTGCCTCGCAAGGTCTCACGCCATTCCAAGTCCGGCGGACAAAGTTGGCCAGCCCCACCCCCCAAGGCTATAGCCCACCCGTTTTTGTGGCCTTTTTCCGCTGGATGAACTTGGCGCCCCGGCCTTCGGGCGGTTATTTTTGGGCGCCGATTTGCTCGTGGCCTATTGTTAGCACACGGAGGCGCCTCGCAAAGTCTCGCGCCATTCCGAGTCCGGCGGACGAAGTTGGCCAGCCCCCACCCCCCAAGCCTATAGCCCACCCGTTTTTGTGGCCTTTTTCCGCTGGATGAACTTGGCGCCCCGGCCTTCGGGCGGTTATTTTTGGGCGCCGATTTGCTCGTGGCCTATTATTGGCACACGGAGGCGCCTCGCAAAGTCTCGCGCCATTCCGAGTCCGGCGGACGAAGTTGGCCAGCCCCACCCCCCAAGCCTATAGCCCACCCGTTTTTGTGCCCTTTTTCCGCTGGACGAACTTGGCGCCCCGGCCTTCGGGTGGTTATTTTTGGGCATGGCTTTGCCCATGGCCTATTTTTGGCACACGGGGGCGCCTCGCTAAGTCTCGCACAATTCCGAGTCCGGCGACGAAGTTGGCCAGCCCCACCCCCCAAGGCTATAGCCCACCCCGTTTTTGTGGGCTTTTTCCGCTGGACGAACTTGGCGCCCCGGCCTTCGGGAGGTTATTTTTGGACGCGGCTGTGCCCGTAGCGTATTTTTGGCACACGGAGGTGCCTCGCAAAGACTCGCGCCATTCCGAGTCCGGCGGACGAAGTTGGCCAGCACCACCCCCCAAGGCTATAGCCCACCCGTTTTTATGGCCTTTTTCCGCTGGACGAACTTGGCGCCCCGGCCTTCGGGCGGTTATTTTTGGGCGTGGCTTTGCCCGCGGCCTATTTTTAGCACACGGAGGAACCTCGCAAAGTCTCGCGCCATTCCGAGTCCGGGCGGACGAAGTTGGCCAGCCCCACCCCCCAAGACTATAGCCCACCCGTTTTTGTGGCCTTTTTCCGCTGGACGAACTTGGCGCCCCGGCCTTCGGGCGGTTATTTTTGGGCGTGGCTGTGCCCGCGGCCTATTTTTGGCACACGGAGGCGCCTCGCAAAGTCTCGCGCCATTCCGAGTCCGGCGGACGAAGTTGGCCAGCCCCACCCCCCAAGCCTATAGCCCACCCGTTTTTGTGGCCTTTTTCCGCTGGCGAAGTTGGCGCCCCGGCCTTCGGGTGGTTATTTTTGGACGCAGCTGTGACCGCGGCCTATTTTTGGCACACGGAGGTGCCCTCGCAAGGTGTCGTGCCATTCCGAGTCCGGCGGACGAAGTTGGCCAGCCCCACCCCCCAAGGCTATAGCCCACCCGTTTTTGTGGCCTTTTTCCGCTGGACGAACTTGGGCCCCCCCGGCGTTCGGGGGGTTATTTTTGGCCGCCGATTTGCCCGTGGCCTATTTTTGGCACACGGAGGCGCCTCGCAAAGTCTCGCGCAATTCCGAGTCCGGCGGACGAAGTTGGCCAGCCCCACTCCCCAACCCTATAGCCCACCCGTTTTTGTGGCCTTTTTCCGCTGGACGAACTTGGCGCCCCTGCCTTCGGGTGGTTATTTTTGGACGCGGCTGTGTCCGCGGCCTATTTTTAGCACACGGAGGTGCCTCGCAAGGTCTCGCGCCATTCCGAGTCCGGCGGACGAAGTTGGCCAGCCCCACCCCCCAAGGCTATAGCACACCCCGTTTTTGTGGCCTTTTCCCGCTGGATGAACTTGGCGCCCCGGCCTTCGGTCGGTTATTTTTGGACGTCGTGGGCCTGCGGCCTATTTTTGGCACACGAAGGTGCCTCACAAAGTCTCGGTCCATTCCGAGTCCGGCGGACAAAGTTGGCCAGCCCCACCCCCCAAGGCTAGAGCCCACCCATTTTTGTGGCCTTTTTCCGCTGGACGAACTTGGCGCCCCGGCCTTCCGGCGGTTATTTTTCGGCGCGGCTGTGCCCGCGGCCTATTTTTAGCACACGGAGGTGCCTTGAAAAGTCTCGCGCCATTCCGAGTCCGGCGGACGAAGTTGGCCAGCCCCACCCCCCAAGGCTATAGCCCACCCGTTTTTGTGGCCTTTTTCCGCTGGACGAATTTGGCGCCCTGGCCTTCGGGTGGTTATTTTTGGACGTCGCTTTGCCCGTGGCCTATTTTTCGCACACGGAGGAGCCTCGCAAAGTCTCGCGCCATTCCGAGTCCGGCGGACGAAGTTGGCCAGCCCCACCCCCCAAGGCTATAGCCCACCCGTTTTTGTGGCCTTTTTCCGCCGGATGAACTTGGCGCCCCGGCCTTCGGGGCGGTTATTTTTGGGCGCGGCATTGCCCACCGTTTATTTTTGGCACACGGAGGCCCCTCGCAAAGTCTCGCGCCATTCCGAGTCCGGCGGACGAAGTTGGCCAGCCCCACCCCCCCAAGCCTATAGCCCACCCCGTTTTTGTGGCCTTTTTCCGCTGGATGAACAAGGCGCCCCGGCCTTCGGGTGGTTATTTTTGGGCGCCGATTTGCTCGTGGCCTATTGTTGGCACACGGAGGCGCCTCGCAAAGTCTCGCGCCATTCCGAGTCCGGCGGACGAAGTTGGCCAGCCCCACCCCCCAAGCCTATAGCCCACCCGTTTTTGTGCCCTTTTTCCGCTGGACGAACTTGGCGCCCCGGCCTTCGGGTGGTTATTTTTGGGCATGGCTTTGCCCATGGCCTATTTTTGGCACACGGGCGCGCCTCGCTAAGTCTCGCACAATTCCGAGTCCGGCGGACGAAGTTGGCCAGCCCCACCCCCCAAGGCTATAGCCCACCCGTTTTTGTGGGCTTTTTCCGCTGGACGAACTTGGCGCCCCCGGCCTTCGGGAGGTTATTTTTGGACGCGGCTGTGCCCGTAGCGTATTTTTGGCACACGGAGGTGCCTCGCAAAGACTCGCGCCATTCCGAGTCCGGCGGACGAAGTTGGCCAGCACCACCCCCCAAGGCTATAGCCCACCCGTTTTTGTGGCCTTTTTTCCGCTGGACGAACTTGGCGCCCCCGGCCTTCGGGCGGTTATTTTTGGGCGTGGCTTTGCCCGCGGCCTATTTTTAGCACACGGAGGCACCTCGCAAAGTCTCGCGCCATTCCGAGTCCGGCGGACGAAGTTGGCCAGCCCCACCCCCCAAGACTATAGCCCACCCGTTTTTGTGGCCTTTTTCCGCTGGACGAACTTGGCGCCCCGGCCTTCGGGCGGTTATTTTTGGGCGTGGCTGTGCCCGCGGCCTATTTTTGGCACACGGAGGCGCCTCGCAAAGTCTCGCGCCATTCCGAGTCCGGCGGACGAAGTTGGCCAGCCCCACCCCCCCAAGCCTATAGCCCACCCGTTTTTGTGGCCTTTTTCCGCTGGCGAAGTTGGCGCCCCCGGCCTTCGGGTGGTTATTTTTGGACGCAGCTGTGACCGCGGCCTATTTTTGGCACACGGAGGTGCCTCGCAAGGTCTCGTGCCATTCCGAGTCCGGCGGACGAAGTTGGCCAGCCCCACCCCCCAAGGCTATAGCCCACCCGTTTTTGTGGCCTTTTTCCGCTGGACGAACTTGGCCCCCCGGCGTTCGGGGGGTTATTTTTGGCCGCCGATTTGCCCGTGGCCTATTTTTGGCACACGGAGGCGCCTCGCAAAGTCTCGCGCAATTCCGAGTCCGGCGGACGAAGTTGGCCAGCCCCACTCCCCAACCCTATAGCCCACCCGTTTTTGTGGCCTTTTTCCGCTGGACGAACTTGGCGCCCCTGCCTTCGGGTGGTTATTTTTGGACGCGGCTGTGTCCGCGGCCTATTTTTAGCACACGGAGGTGCCTCGCAAGGTCTCGCGCCATTCCGAGTCCGGCGGACGAAGTTGGCCAGCCCCACCCCCCAAGGCTATAGCACACCCGTTTTTGTGGCCTTTTCCCGCTGGATGAACTTGGCGCCCCGGCCTTCGGTCGGTTATTTTTGGACGTCGTGGGCCTACGGCCTATTTTTGGCACACGAAGGTGCCTCACAAAGTCTCGGTCCATTCCGAGTCCGGCGGACAAAGTTGGCCAGCCCCACCCCCCAAGGCTAGAGCCCACCCATTTTTGTGGCCTTTTTCCGCTGGACGAACTTGGCGCCCCGGCCTTCCGGCGGTTATTTTTCGGCGCGGCTGTGCCCGCGGCCTATTTTTAGCACACGGAGGTGCCTTGAAAAGTCTCCCGCCATTCCGAGTCCGGCGGACGAAGTTGGCCAGCTCCACCCCCCAAGGCTATAGCCCACCCGTTTTTGTGGCCTTTTTCCGCTGGACGAATTTGGCGCCCTGGCCTTCGGGTGGTTATTTTTGGACGTCGCTTTGCCCGTGGCCTATTTTTCGCACACGGAGGAGCCTCGCAAAGTCTCGCGCCATTCCGAGTCCGGCGGACGAAGTTGGCCAGCCCCACCCCCCAAGGCTATAGCCCACCCGTTTTTGTGGCCTTTTTCCGCCGGATGAACTTGGCGCCCCGGCCTTCGGGCGGTTATTTTTGGGCGGGGCATTGCCCACCGCTTATTTTTGGCACACCGGAGGCCCCTCGCAAAGTCTCGCGCCATTCCGAGTCCGGCGGACGAAGTTGGCCAGCCCCACCCCCTAAGCCTATAGCCCACCCGTTTTTGTGGCCTTTTTCTGCTGGACGAACTTGGCGCCCCCGGCCTTCCGGCGGTTATTTTTTGGGCGCGGGCTGTGCCCGCAGCCTATTTTTGGCACACGGAGATGCCTTGAAAACTCTCGCGGCATTCCGAGTCCGGCGGACGAAGTTGGCCAGCCCCACCCCCCAAGGCTATAGCCCACCCGTTTTTGTGGCCTTTTTCCGCTGGACGAACTTGGCGCCCCGGCCTTCCGGCGGTTATTTTTGGGCGCGGCTGTGCCCGCGGCCTATTTTTGGCACACGGAGGTGCCTTGAAAACTCTCGTGGCATTCCGAGTCCGGCGGACGAAGTCGGCCAGCCCCACCCCCCCAAGGCTATAGCCCACCCGTTTTTGTGGCCTTTTACCGCTGGACGAACTTGGCGCCCCGGCCTTCTGGCTATTATTTTTGGGTGCGGCTGTGCCTGCGCCCTATGTTCGGCACACGGAGGTGCCTCGAAATGTCTCGCGGCATTCCGAGTCCGGCGGACGAAGTTGGCCAGCCCCACCCCCCAAGGGTATAGCCCACCCGTTTTTGTGGCCTTTTTCCGCTGGATGAACTTGGCGCCCCGGCCTCAGGCAGTTATTTCTGGGCGCGGCTTTGACCACCGCCTATTTTTGGCACACGGAGGCCCCTCGCAAAGTCTCGTGCCATTCCGAGTCCGGCGGACGAAGTGGGCCAGCCCCACCCCCCAAGGCCATAGCCCACCCGTTTTTGTGGCCTTTTTCCGCTGGACGAACTTGGCGCCCCGGCCTTCGGGCGGTTTATTTTGGGGCGTGGCTGTGCCCGCTGCCTATTTTTGGCACACGGAAGCGCCTCACAAAGTCTCGCGCCATTCCGAGTCCGGCGGACGAAGTTGGCCAGCCCCACCCCCCAAGGCTATAGCACACCCGTTTTTGTGGCCTTTTTCCGCTGGATGAACTTGGCGCCCCGGCCTTCGGTCGGTTATTTTTGGACGTCGTGGGCCTGCGGCCTATTTTTGGCACACGAAGGTGCCTCACAAAGTCTCGGTCCATTCCGAGTCCGGCGGACAAAGTTGGCCAGCCCCACCCCCCAAGGCTAGAGCCCACCATTTTTGTGGCCTTTTTCCGCTGGACGAACTTGGCGCCCCGGCCTTCCGGCGGTTATTTTTCGGCGCGGCTGTGCCCGCGGCCTATTTTAGCACACGGAGGTGCCTTGAAAAGTCTCGCGCCATTCCGAGTCCGGCGGACGAAGTTGGCCAGCCCCACCCCCCCAAGGCTATAGCCCACCCGTTTTTGTGGCCTTTTTCCGCTGGACGAATTTGGCGCCCCGGCCTTCGGGTGGTTATTTTTGGACGTCGCTTTGCCCGTGGCCTATTTTTCGCACACGGAGGAGCCTCGCAAAGTCTCGCGCCATTCCGAGTCCGGCGGACGAAGTTGGCCAGCCCCACCCCCCAAGGCTATAGCCCACCCGTTTTTGTGGCCTTTTTCCGCCGGATGAACTTGGCGCCCCGGCCTTCGGGCGGTTATTTTTGGGCGCGGCATTGCCCACCGCTTATTTTTGGCACAACGGAGGCCCCTCGCAAAGTCTCGCGCCATTCCGAGTCCGGCGGACGAAGTTGGCCAGCCCCACCCCCTAAGCCTATAGCCCACCCGTTTTTGTGGCCTTTTTCTGCTGGACGAACTTGGCGCCCCGGCCTTCCGGCGGTTATTTTTGGGCGCGGCTGTGCCCGCAGCCTATTTTTGGCACACGGAGATGCCTTGAAAACTCTCGCGGCATTCCGAGTCCGGCGGACGAAGTTGGCGCCCCGGCCTTCGGGTGGTTATTTTTGGACGCGGCTGTGCCCGCGGCCTATTTTTGGCACACGGAGGTGCCTCGCAAGGTCTCACGCCATTCCAAGTCCGGCGGACAAAGTTGGCCAGCCCCACCCCCCAAGGCTATAGCCCACCCGTTTTTGTGGCCTTTTTCCGCTGGATGAACTTGGCGCCCCGGCCTTCGGGCGGTTATTTTTGGGCGCCGATTTGCTCGTGGCCTATTGTTAGCACACGGAGGCGCCTCGCAAAGTCTCGCGCCATTCCGAGTCCGGCGGACGAAGTTGGCCAGACCCCACCCCCCAAGGCTATAGCCCACCCGTTTTTGTGGCCTTTTTTCCGCTGGACGAACTTGGCGCCCCGGCCTTCCGGCGGTTATTTTTGGGCGCGGCTGTGCCCGCGGCCTATTTTTGGCACACGGAGGTGCCTTGAAAACTCTCGTGGCATTCCGAGTCCGGCGGACGAAGTCGGCCAGCCCCACCCCCCAAGGCTATAGCCCACCCGTTTTTGTGGCCTTTTACCGCTGGACGAACTTGGCGCCCCGGCCTTCTAGCTGTTATTTTTGGGTGCGGCTGTGCCTGCGGCCTATGTTTGGCACACGGAGGTGCCTCGAAATGTCTCGCGGCATTCCGAGTCCGGCGGACGAAGTTGGCCAGCCCCACCCCCCAAGGCTATGGCCCACCCGTTTTTGTGGCCTTTTTCCGCTGGATGAACTTGGCGCCCCGGCCTTCAGGCAGTTATTTCTGGGCGCGGCTTTGACCACCGCCTATTTTTGGCACACGGAGGCCCCTCGCAAAGTCTCGTGCCATTCCGAGTCCGGCGGACGAAGTGGGCCAGCCCCACCCCCCAAGGCCATAGCCCACCCGTTTTTGTGGCCTTTTTCCGCTGGACGAACTTGGCGCCCCGGCCTTCGGGCGGTTATTTTTGGGCGTGGCTGTGCCCGCTGCCTATTTTTGGCACACGGAAGCGCCTCACAAAGTCTCGCGCCATTCCGAGTCCGGCGGACGAAGTTGGCCAGCCCCACCCCCCAAGGCTATAGCATCACCCGTTTTTGTGGCCTTTTTCCGCTGGATGAACTTGCGCCCCGGCCTTCGGGTCGGTTATTTTTGGACGTCGTGGGCCTGCGGCCTATTTTTGGCACACGAAGGTGCCTCACAAAGTCTCGGTCCATTCCGAGTCCGGCGGACAAAGTTGGCCAGCCCCACCCCCCAAGGCTAGAGCCCACCCATTTTTGTGGCCTTTTTCCGCTGGACGAACTTGGCGCACCGGCCTTCGGGTGGTTATTTTATGGCGCGGCTGTGCCCGCGGCCTATTTTTGGCACACGGAGGCGCCTCGCAAAGACTCGCGCCATTCCGAGTCCGGCGGACGAAGTTGGCCAGCCCAACCCCCCAAGGCTATAGCCCACCCGTTTTTGTGGCATTTTTCCGCTGGAGGAACTTGGCGCCCCGGCCTTCGGGCGGTTATTTTTGGGCGCGGCTTTGCCCGTGGCCTATTTTTAGCACACGGAGACGCCTCGCAAAGACTCGCGCCATTCCGAGTCCGGCGGACGAAGTTGGCCAGCCCCACCCCCCAAGGCTATATAGCCCACCCGTTTTTGTGGCCGTTTTCCGCTGGATGAACTTGGCGCCCCGGCCTTTGGGCGGTTATTTTTGGGCGCGGCTGCGCCCACGGCCTAATTTTTGGCACACGGCGGTGCCTCGCAAAGTCTCGCACAATTCCGAGTCCGGCGGACGAAGTTGGCCAGCCCCACCCCCCAAGGCTATAGCCCACCCCGTTTTTGTGGCCTTTTTCCGCTGGATGAACTTGGCGCCCCGGCCGTCGGGGAGTTATTTCTGGGCGCGGCTTTGACCACCGCCTATTTTTGGCACACGGAGGCCCCTCGCAAAGTCTCGTGCCATTCCGAGTCCGGCGGACGAAGTAGGCCAGCCCCACCCCCAAGGCTACCCACCCGTTTTTGTGGGCTTTTTCCGCTGGACGAACTTGGCGCCCCGGCCTTCGGGCGGTTATTTTTGGGCGCGGCTTTTCCTGCGGCGGATTTTTGGCACATGGAGGCGCCTCGCAAAGTCTCGCGCCATTCCGAGTCCGGCGGACGAAGTTGGCCAGCCCCACCCCCCAAGGCTATAGCCCACCCGTTTTTGCTGCCTTTTTCCGCTGGACGAACTTGGCGCCCCGGCCTTCGGGCGGTTATTTTTGGGCGCGGCTTTGCCCGCGGCCTATTTTTGGCACACGGAGGCCCCTCGCAACGTCTCGCGGCATTTCGAGTCCGGCGGACGAAGTGGGCCAGCCCCACCCCCCAAGGCTATAGCCCACCCGTTTTTGTGGCCTTTTTCCGCTGGACGAACATGGCGCTCCGGCCTTCGGGCGGTTATCTTTGGGTGCGGCTTTGCCCGCGGCCTATTTTTGGCACACAGAGGCGCCTCGCAAAGTCTCGCGGCATTCCGAGTCCGGCGGACGAAGTTGGCCAGCCCACCCCCCAAGGCTATAGCCCACCCGTTTTTGTGGCCTTTTTCCGCTCGACGAACTTGGCGCCCCGGCCTTCGGGAGGTTATTTTTTGTGCACGGCTTTGCCTGTGGCCAATTTTCTGCACACGGAGGCCGCTCGTAAAGTCTCGCGCCATTCCTAGTGTGGCGGACGAAGTGGGCCAGCCCCACCCCCCAAGGCTATAGCCCACACGTTTTTGTGGCCTTTTTTCGCTGGACGAAGTTGGCGCCCCGGCCTTCGGGAGGTTATTTTTGGGCGCGGCTTTGCCCGCGGCCTATTTTGGCAAACGGAATCCCCTCGCAAAGGCTCGCGGCATTCCGAGTCCGGCGGACGAAGTTGGCCACCCCACCCCCCAAGGCTACAGCCCACCCGTTTTTGTTGCCTTTTTTCGCGGGACGAACTTGGCGCCCCCGGCCTTCGGGCGGTTATTTCTGGGCGCGGCTTTGCCCGTGGCCTATTTTTGGCACACGGAGACCCCTCGCAAAGTCTCGCTGCATTCCCCGGCGGACGAAGTTGGCCAGCCCCACCGCTCAAGGCTATAGCCCCACCTGTTTTTGTGGCCTTTTTCCTCTGGACGAACTTGGCGCCCCGGCCTCGGGCGGTTATTTTGGGCGAGGCTTGCCCGCGGGCTATTTTTGGCACATGGAGGCCCCTCGCAAAGTCTCGCGGCATTTCGAGTCCGGCGGACGAGTTGGCCAGCCCCACCCCCCAAGGCTATAGCCCACCCGTTTTTGTGGCCTTTTTCCGCTGGACGAACTTGGCGCCCCTGCCTTGGGGGCGGTTTTGTTTGGCACGGCTTTGTCCGCGGCCTATTTTTGGCACACGGAGGCCCCTCGCGAATTCTCGCGGCATTCCGAGTCCGGCGGACGAAGTGGGCCAGCCCCACCCCGCGAGGCTATAGCCCACCCGTTTTTTGTTGCCTTTTTCCGCTGGACGAACTTCGCGCCCCGGCCTTCGGG
This sequence comes from Citrus unshiu, assembly GCA_033242345.1. Lineage (NCBI taxonomy): Eukaryota > Viridiplantae > Streptophyta > Magnoliopsida > Sapindales > Rutaceae > Citrus > Citrus unshiu. The sequence continues at coordinate 16,046 of BTHF01000211.1, forward strand.
CGGTTATTTTTGGGCGTGCCTTTGCCCGCGGCCCAATTTTTGGGTACACGGAGGCCCCTCGTAACGTCTCGCGGCATTCCGAGTCCGGCGGACGAAGTTGGCCAGCCCCCAACCACCAAGGCTATAGCCCACCCGTTTTTGTGGCCTTTTTTTGCTGGACGAACTTGGCGCCCCGGCCTTCGGGCGGTTAGTTTTGGGCGCGGCTTTGCCCGCGGCATATTTTTGGCACACGGAGGCCCCTCGCAAAGTCTCGCGGCATTCCGAGTCCGGCGTACGAAGTTGGCCAGCCCCACCCCCCAAGGCTATAGCCCACCCCTTTTTGTGGCCTTTTCCCGCTGGACGAACTTGGTGCCCCCGGCCTTCGGTCGGTTAGTTTTGGGTGCGGCTCATCTCGGGGCCTATTTTCGGCACCACGGAGGCCGCTCGCAAAGTCTCGCGCCATTCCGAGTCCGGCGGACGAAGTTGGCCAGCCCCACCCCCCAAGGCTATAGCCCACCCGTTTTTGTGGCCTTTTTCCGCTGGACGAACTTGGCGCCCCGGCCTTCGGGCGGTTAGTTTTGGGCACGGCTGTGCCCCGGTCCTATTTTCGGCACATGGAGGCTGCTCGCAAAGTATCGCGCCATTCCGAGTCCGGCGGACGAAGTTGGCCAGCCCACCCCCCAAGGTTATAGCCCACCTGTTTTTGTGGCCTTTTTCCGCTGGACGAACTTGGCACCCCCGGCATTCGGGCGGTTAGTTTTGGGCGCGGCTTTGCCCGCGGCCTATTTTTGGCACACCGGAGGCCCCTCGCAAAGTCTCGCGGCATTCCGAGTCCTGCGGACGAAGTGGGCCAGCCCCACCCCCCAAGGCTATAGCCCACCCATTTTTGTGGCCTTTTTCTGCTAGTCGAACTTGCCGCCCCGGCCTTCGGGCGGTTATTTTTGGGCGCGGCTTTCCCCGCGGCCTATTTTTGGCATGCGGAGCCCCCTCGCAAAGTCTCGCGGCATTCTGAGTCCAGCGGACGAAGTGGGCCAGCCCCATCCCCCAAGGCTATAGCCCACCCGTTTTTGTGGCCTTTTTCCGCTGGACGAACTTGGCGCCCCGGCCTTCGGGCGGTTATTTTTGGGCGCGGCTTTGTCCGCGACCTATTTTTGGCACATGGAGGCCCCTCGCAAAGTCTCGCGGCATTCCGAGTCCGGCGGACGAAGTTGGCCAGCCCCACCCCCCAAGGCTATAGCCCACCCGTTTTTGCTGCCTTTTTCCGCTGGACGAACTTGGCGCCCCGGCCTTCGGGCGGTTATCTTTTGGAGCGGCTTTGCCCGCGGCCTATTTTTGGCACACGGAGGCCCCTCGCAAGGTCTCGCGGCATTCCGATTCCGGCGGACGAAGTTGGCCAGCCCCACCCCCCAAGGCTATAGCCCACCCGTTTTTGTGGCCTTTTTCCGCTGGACAAACTTGGCGCCCCGGCCTTCGGGCGGTTATTTTTGGGCGCGGCTTTGTCCGCGGCCTATTTTTGGAACACGGAGTCCCCTCGCAAAGTCTCGCGGCTTTCCGAGTCCGGCGGACGAAGTTGGCCAGCCCCACCCCCCAAGGCTATAGCCCACCCGTTTTTGTGGCATTTTTCCGCTGGACGAACTTGGCGCCCCGGCCTTCGGGCGGTTATTTTTGGGTACGGCTTTGCCTGCGGCCTATTTTTGGCACACTGAGGCCCCTCGCAAAGTCTCGCGGCATTCCGAGTCCGGCGGACGAAGTTGGCCAGCGCCACCCCCCCAAGGCTATAGCCCTCCCATTTTTGTGGCCTTTTTCCGCTTGACGAACTTGGCGCCCCAGCGTTCGGGCGGTTATTTTTTGGTGCGGCTTTGCCCACGGCCTATTTTTGGCACACGGAGGTCCCTCGCAATGTCTCGCGGCATTCCGAGTCCGGCGGACGAAGTGGGCCAGCCCCACCCCCTAAGGCTTTAGCCCACCCGTTTTTGTGGCCTTTTTCCGCTGGACGAACTTGGCGCCCCGGCCTTCGGGGGGTTATTTTTGGGCAAGGCTGTGCCCGGGGCCTATTTTCAGCGCACGGAGGCCACTCGCAAAGTCTCGCTCCATTCCGAGTCCGGCGGACGAAGTGGGCCAGCCCCAACCCCCAAGGCTATAGCCCACCTGTTTTTGTGTCCTTTTTGCGCTGGACGAACGTGGAGCCCCAGCCTTCGGACGGTTATTTTTGGGCGCGGCTGTGCCCGGGGCCTATTTTTGGCAAACGGAGGCTGCTCGCAAAGTCTCGCGCCATTCCGAGTCCGGCGGACGAAGTTGGGCAGCCCCACCCCCCAAGGTTATAGCCCACCCGTTTTTGTGGCCTTTTTCCGCTGGACGAACTTGGCGCCACGGCCTTCGGACGGTTATTTTTAGGTGCGGCTGTGCCCGGGGCCTATTTTCGGCACACGGAGGCTGCTCGCAAAGTCTCGCGCCATTCCAAGTCCGGCGGACGAAGTGGGCCACCCCACCCCCCAAGGCTATAGCCCACCCGTTTTTGTGGCCTTTTTCCGCTGGACGAACGTGGCGTCCCGGCCTTTAGGCAGTTATTTTTGGAAGTGGCTGTGCCCGGGGCCTATTTTCGGCACACGGAGGCCGCTTGCAGAGTCTCCCACCATTCCGAGTCCGGCGGACGAAGTTGGCCAGCCCCACCCCCCCAAGGCTATAGCCCACCCGTTTTTGTGGCATTTTTGCGCTGGACGAACGTAGCGCCCCGGCCTTTGGGCAGTTATTTTTGGGCCTGGCTGTGCCCGGGGACTATTTTCGGCAAATGGAGGCCGTTCGCAGTGTCTCCCGCCATTCCGAGTCCGGCGGACGAAGTTGGCCAGCCCAACCCCCAAGGCTATAGCCCACCAGTTTTTGTGGCCTTTTTCCGCTGGACGAACGTGGCGCCCCGGCCTTCGGGCGATTATTTTTGGGCAAGGCTGTGCCCGGGGCCTATTTTCAGCACACGGAGGGCACTCGCAAAGTCTCGCTCCATTCCGAGTCCGGCGGACGAAGTTGGCCAGCCCCACCCCCCAAGGCTATAGCCCACCCGTTTTTGTGTCCTTTTTCCGCTGGACGAACGTGGAGCCCCAGCCTTCGGACGGTTATTTTTGGGCACGGGTGTGCCCGGGGACTATTTTTGGCAAACGGAGGATGCTCGCATTGTCTCGCGCTATTCCGAGTCCGGCGGACGAAGTTGGGCAGCCCCACCCCCCAAGGCTATAGCCCACCCATTTTTGTGGCCTTTTTCCGCTGGACGAACTTGGCGCCCCGGCCTTCGGGCGGTTATTTTTAGGTGCGGCTGTGCCCGGGGCCTATTTTCGGCACACGGAGGCTGCTCGCAAAGTCTCGCGCCATTCCAAGTCTGGCGGACGAAGTGGGCCACCCCACCCCCCAAGGCTATAGCCACCCGTTTTTGTGGCCTTTTTCCGCTGGACGAACGTGGCGTCCTGGCATTTGGGCATTTATTTTTTGACGTGGCTGTGCCCGGGGCTTATTTTCGGCACACGGAGGCCGCTCGCAGAGTCTCCCACCATTCCGAGTCCGGCGGACGAAGTTGGCCAGCCCCACCCCCCATGGCTATAGCCCACCCATTTTTGTGGCCTTTTTCCGCTGGACGAACGTGGTGCCCCGGGCTTCGGGCGGTTATTTTTGGGTACGGCTGTGCCTGGGGCCTATTTTCAGCACACGGAGGCCACTCGCAATGTCTCGCGCAATTCCGAGTCCGGCGGACGAAGTTGGCCAGCCCCACCCCCCAAGGCTATAGCCCACCCGTTTTTGTGTCCTTTTTCCGCTGGATGAACGTGGCGCCCCCGGCCTTTGGACGGTTATTTTTGGGCGCAGCTGTACACGGGGCCTATTTTCAGCACACGGAGGCCACTCGCAAAGTTTAGTACCATTCCGAGTCCGGCGGACGAAGTTGGCGATCCCCACCCCCCAAGGCTATAGCCCACCCGTTTTTGTGTCCTTTTTCCGCTGGACGAACGTGGCGCCCCGGCCTTCGGACGGTTATTTTTGGGCGCGGCTGTGCCCAGGGCCTATTTTCGGCAAACGGAGGCCGCTCGTAAAGTCTCACGCCATTCCGAGTCCGGCGGATGAAGTTGGCGAGCCCCACCCCCCAAGGCTATAGCCCACCCGTTTTTGTGTCCTTTTTCCGCTGTGTATGAACGTGGCGCCCCGGCCTTCGGACGGTTATTTTTGGGCGCGGCTGTGCAAGGAGCCTATTTTCAGCACACGGAGGCCACTCGCAATGTTTAGCACCATTCCGAGTCCGGCGGACGAAGTTGGCGACCCCACCCCCCAAGGCTATCGCCCACCCGTTTTTGTGTCCTTTTTCCGCTGGACGAACGTGGCGCCCCGGCCTTCGGATGGTTATTTTTGGGCGCGGCTGTGCCCGGGGCCTATTTTCGGCACACGGAGGCCGCTCGTAAAGTCTCGCGCCATTCCGAGTCCGGCGGACGAAGTTGGCGAGCCCCACCCCCCAAGGCTATAGCCCACCCGTTTTTTGTGTCCTTTTTCTACTGGACGAACTTGGCGCCCCGTCCTTCGGACGGTTATTTTTGGGTGCGGCTGTGACCGGGGCCCTATTTTTGGGACACGGAGGCCGCTGGCAAAGTCTCGCGCCATTCCGAGTCCGGCGGATGAAGTTGGCCAGCCCCACCCCCCAAGGCTATAGCCCCACCCGTTTTTGTGGCCTTTTTCCGCTGGACGAACTGGGCGCCCCGGCCTTCGGGGCGGTTATTTTTATGTGCGGCTGTGCCCGGGGCCTATTTTCAACACTCGGCGGCCGCTCGCAAAGTCTGGCGCCATTCCGAGTCCGGCGGACGAAGTGGGCCGGCCCCACCCCCCAAGGCTATAGCCCACCCGTTTTTGTGGCCTTTTTCTGCCGGACGAACTTGGCGCTCCGGCCTTTCGGGCGGTTATTTTTATGTGCGGCTGTGCCCGGGGCCTATTTTCAACACACGGCGGCCGCTCGCAAAGTCTGGCGCCATTCCGAGTCCGGCGGACGAAGTTGGCCAGCCCCACCCCCCAAGGCTATAGCCAACCCATTTTTTGTGGCCTTTTTCCGCTGGACGAACTTGTCGGCCCGGCCTGCGGCGGTTATTTTTGTCCGGCCATTCCCGGGGTGTATTTTCGTCACACGGAGGCCGCTCGCAAAGTCTCGCGCCATCCCGAGTCCGGCGGACGAAGTTGGCCAGCCCCACCCCCCAAGGCTATAGCCCACCCGTTTTTGTGGCCTTTTTCCGCTGGACGAACTTGGCGCCCCGGCCTTCGGGCCGGTTATTTTCGGCCGCGGCTGTGTCCGGGGCCTATTTTCGGCACACAGAGGCCAGTTGCAAAGTCTGTTGCCATTCCGAGTCCGGCGGACGAAGTTGCCCAGCCCACCCCCCCAGGCTATAGCCCACCGTTTTTGTGGCCTTTTTCCGCTCGACGAACTTGGCGTCCCGGCCTTCGCTTTAAATTTTTGGGCTCGGCTGTTCCCTGGGCCTATTTTCGGCACACGGAGGCCTCTCGCAAAGTCTCACGCCATTCCGAGTCCGGCGGACGAAGTTGGCCAGCCCCACCCCCCAAGGCTATAGCCCACCCGTTTTTGTGCCCTTTTTCCGCTGGACGAACTTGGCGCCCCGGCCTTCAGGCGGTTATTTTCGAGTGTGGCTATGCCCGGGGCCTATTTTCGGCACACGGAGGCCGCTCGCAAAGTCTCGCGCCATTCCGAGTCCGGCGGACGAAGTTGGCCAGCCCCACCCCCCAAGGCTATAGGCCACCCGTTTTTTGTGGCCTTTTTCCGCTGGACGAACTTGGCGCCCCTGCCTTCGGGCGTTTATTTTTATGCGCGGCTGTGCCCGGGGGCCTATTTTCAGGGGGCCTATTTTCGGCACACGGAGGCCGCTCGCAAAGTCTCTCGCCATTCCGAGTCCGGCGGAGGAAGTCGGCCAGCCCCCACCCCACAAGGCTATAGCCCACCCGTTTTTGTGGCCTTTTTCCGCTGGACGAACTTGTCGCCCCAGCCTTTCGGGCGGTTATTTTTGGGCGCGGCTGTGCCCGGGGCCTATTTTCAGCACACGGAGACCGCTCGCAAAGTCTCGCGCCATCCCGAGTCCGGCGGACGAAGTTGGCCAGCCCCACCCCCCAAGGCTATAGCCCATCCGTTTTTGTGGCCTTTTTCCGCTGGACGAACTTGGCGCCCCGGCCTCGGGCTGTTGTTTTTGGGCGCGGCTGTGCCCGTGGCCTATTTTGGGTACACGGAGGCCGCTCGCAAAGTCTCGCGCCATTCCGAGTCCGGCGGACGAAGTTGGCCATCCCCACCCGCCCAAGGCTATAGCCAACCCTTTTTGTGGCCTTTTTCCGCTGGACGAACTTGGCGCCCCGGCCTTCGGGGCGGTTATTTTTGGGCGCGGCTGTGTCCAGGGCTTATTTTCGGCACACCGGAAGCCGCTCGCAAAGTCTCGCGCCATTCCGAGTCCGGCGGACGAAGTTGGCCAGCCCCACCCCCCAAGGCTATAGCCCACCCGTTTTTGTGGCCTTTTTCCGCTGGACGAACTCGGCGCACCCGGGCTTCGGGTGGTTATTTTTGGGCGCGGCTGTGCCCGTGGCCTATTGTTGGCGCACAGAGGCCGCTTGAAAATCTCGCGCCATTCCGAGTCCGGCGGACGAAGTTGGCCATCCGAAGTTGGCCATCCCCACACCCCAAGGCTATAGCCCACCCGTTTTTGTGGCCTTTTTCCGCTGGACGAAATTGGTGCCCCGGCCTTCGGGCAGTTATTTTTGGGTACGGCTGTGCCCGCGGCCTATTTTGGGCACACGGAGGCCATTCGCAAAGTCTCGCGCCATTGCGAGTACGGCGGACGAAGTGGGACAGTCCCGCCCCCCCAAGGCTAGAGCCCACCCATTTTTGTGGCCTTTTTCCGTTGGACGAACTTGGCGCCCCGGCCTTCGGGTGGTTATTTTTGGGCGCGGCTGTGCCCGGGGCCTATTCTCGGCACATGGAGGCCACTCGCAAAGTCTCGCGCCATTCCGAGTCCGGCGGACGAAGTTGGCCAGCCCCACCCCCCAAGGCTGTAGCCCACCCGTTTTTGTGGCGTTTTTCCGCTGGACGAACTTGGCGCCCCGGCCTTCGGGCGGTTATTTTTATGTGCGGCTGTGCCCGGGGCCTATTTTCGGCACACGGAGGCTGCTCGCAAAGTCTCGCGCCATTCGAAGTCCGGCGGACGAAGTGGGCCACCCCACGCCCCAAGGCTATAGCCCACCCGTTTTTGTGGCCTTTTTCCGCTGGACGAACTGGGTGCACCGGGCTTTGGGTGGTTATTTTTGGGCGCGGCTGTGCCCGCGGCCTATTTTTGGCGCACGGAGGCCGCTCAAAAAGTCTCGCGCCATTCCGAGTCCGGCGGACGAAGTTGGCCATCCCGACCCCCCAAGGCTATAGCCAACCCGTTTTTGTGGCCTTTTTCCGCTGGACGAACTTGGCGCTCCGGCCTTCGGGCGGTTATTTTTGGGCGTGGCTGTGTCCAGGGGTTATTTTCGGCACACGGAAGCCGCTCGCAAAGTCTCGCGCCATTCCGAGTCCGGCGGACGAAGTTGGCCAGCCCCACCCCCCAAAGCTATAGCCCACCCGTTTTTGTTGCCTTTTTCCGCTGGACGAACTCGGCGCACCGGGCTTCGGTGGTTATTTTTGGACGCGGCTGTGACCGCGGCCTATTTTTGGCGCACCGAGGCTGCTCAAAAAGTCTCGCGCCATTCCGAGTCCGGCGGACGAAGTTGGCCATCCCCACCCCCCAAGGCTATAGCCCACCCGTTTTTGTGGCCTTTTTCCGATGGACGAACTCGGCGCACCGGGCTTTGGGTGGTTATTTTAGGGCGCGGCTCTGCCCGCGGCCTATTTTTGGCGCACGGAGGCCGCTTGAAAAGTCTCGCTCCATTCCGAGTCCGGTGGACGAAGTTGGCCATCCCCACCCCCCAAGGCTATAGCCCACCCGTTTTTGTGGCCTTTTTCCGCTGGACGAAATTGGCGCCCCGGCCTTCGGGTGGTTATTTTTGGGTACGGCTGTGCCCGCGGCCTATTTTGGGCACACGGAGGCCGTTCGCAAAGTCTCGCGCCATTGCGAGTCCGGCGGACGAAGTCGGCCAGTCCCGCCCCCCAAGGCTATAGCCCACCCATTTTTGTGGCCTTTTTCCGTTGGCCGAACTTGGCGCACTGGGCTTTGGGTGGTTATTTTAGGGCGCGGCTCTGCCCGCGGCCTATTTTTGGCGCACGGAGGCCGCTTGAAAAGTCTGGCTCCATTCCGAGTCCGGTGGACGAAGTTGGCCATCCCCACCCCCCAAGGCTATAGCCCACCCGTTTTTGTGGCCTTTTTCCGCTGGACGAAATTGGCGCCCCGGCCTTCGGGTGGTTATTTTTGGGTACGGCTGTGCCCGCGGCCTATTTTGGGCACACGGAGGCCGTTCGCAAAGTCTCGCGCCATTGCGAGTCCGGCGGACAAAGTTGGCCAGCCCCACCCCCCAAGGCTATAGCCCACCAGTTTTTGTGGCCTTTTTCCGCTGGACGAACTCGGCGCAACGGGCTTCGGGTGGTTATTTTTGGGCGCGGCTGTGCCCAGGGCTTATTTTCGGCACACGGAAGCTGCTCGCAAAGTCTCGCGCCATTCCGAGTCCGGCGTACGAAGTTGGCCAGCCCCACCCCCCGAAGCTATAGCCAACCCGTTTTTGTGGCCTTTTTCCGCTGGACGAACTTGGCGCCCCGGCCTTCGGGTGGTTATTTTTGGATGCGGCTGTGCCCGGGGCTTATTTTAGGCACACGGAAGCCGCTCGCAAAGTCTCGTGCCATTCCGAGTCCGGCGGACGAAGTCGGCCAGCCCCACCCCCCAAGGCTATGGCCCACCCGTTTTTGTGGCCTTTTTCCGCTGGACGAACTTGGCGCCCCGGCCTTCGGGTGGTTATTTTTGGGCGCGGCTTTGCCCGCCGGCCTAGTTTTGGTACACGGAGGCCGCTCGCAAAGTCTCGCGCCATTCCGAGTCTGGCGGACGAAGTCGGCCAGCCCCACCCCCCAAGGCTATAGCCCACCCGTTTTTGTGGCATTTTTCCGCTGGACGAACTTGGCTCCCCGGCCATCGGGCGGTTATTTTTGGGCGCGGCTGTGCCCGGGGCCTATTTTCGGCACACGGAGGCCACTCGCAAAGTCTCGCGCCATTCCGAGTCTGGCGGACAAAGTAGGCCAGCCCCACCCCCCAAGGCTGTAGCCCGCCCGTTTTTGTGGCCTTTTTCCGCTGGACGAACTTGGCGACCCGGCCTTCGGGCGGTTATTTTTGGGCGCGGCTGTAACCGCGTCATATTTTGGCACACAGAGGCCCCTCGCAAAGTCTCGCTGCATTCCGAGTCCGGCGGACGAAGTTGGCCAGCCCCACCCCCCAAGGCTATAGCCCACCCGTTTTTGTGGCCTTTTTCCGTTGGACAAACTTGGCGACCCGGCCTTCGGGCGGTTATTTTTGGGCGCGGCAGTGACCGCGGCCTATTTTTAGCACACGGAGGCCGCTCGCAAAGTCTCGCGCCCTTCCGAGTCCGGCGGACGAAGTTGGCCAGCCCCACCCCCCAAGGCTATAGCCCACCCGTTTTTGTGGCCTTTTTCCGCTGGACGAACTTGGTTCCCCGGCCATCGGGCGGTTATTTTTGGGCGCGGCTGGGCCTACGCCCTATTTTTGGCACCACGGAGGCCGCTCCTAAAGTCTCGTGCCATTCCGAGTCCAGCGGACGAAGTTGGCCAGTCTCACCCCCCAAGGCTATAGCCCACCCCGTTTTTGTGGCATTTTTCCTGTGGACAAACTTATCGCCCCGGCCTTCGGGCGGTTATTTTGGGCGCGGCTGTTCCCACGGCCTATTTTTGGCACACGGAGGCCGCTCGCAAGGTCTCGCGCCATTCCTAGTCCGGCGGACGAAGAAGGCCAGGCCCACCCCCCAAGGCTATAGCCCACCCGTTTTTGTGGCCTTTTTGCGCTGGACGAACTTGGCGATCCGGCCTTCGGACGGTTATTTTTGGGCGCGGCTGTGACCGCGGCCTATTTTTGGCACACGGAGGCCACTCACACAGTCTCGCGCCACTCCGAGTCTGGCGGACGAAGTGGGCCAGCCCCACCCCCCAAGGCTATGGCCCACCCGTTTTTGTGGCCTTTTTCCGCTGGACGAATTGGCGCCCCGGCCTTCGTGCGGTTATTTTTGGGCGCGGCTTTGCCCGCTGGCCTAGTTTTGGCACACGGAGGCCGCTCGCAAAGTCTCGCACCATTCCGAGTCCGGCGGGCGAAGTCGGCCAGCCCCACCCCCCCAAGGCTATAGCCCACCCGTTTTTGTGGCCTTTTTCCGCTGGACGAACTTAGCACCCCGGACTTCGGGCGGTTATTTTTGGGCACGGCCGTGGCCGCGGCCTATTTTTGGCACACGGAGGCTGCTCGCAAAGTCTCACGCCATTCCGAGTCAGGCGGACGAAGTCGGCCGGCCCCACCCCCCTAGGCTATAGCCCACCCGTTTTTATGGCCTTTTTCCGCTGGACGAACTTGGCGCCCCGGACTTCGGGCGGTTATTTTTGGGCGTGGCCATGCCCGCGACCTATTTTTGGCACATGCAGGCCGCTCGCAAAGTCTCGCACCATTACGAGTCAGGCGGAGGAAGTCGGCCTGCCCCACCCCCCCAAGTTATAGCCCACCCGTTTTTGTGGCCTTTTTCCGCTGGACGAACTTGGCGCCCCGGACTTCCCGCTGTTATTTTTGGGCACGGCCGTGCCCGCGGCCTATTTTTGGCACACGGAGGCGGCTCGCAATGTCTCGCACCATTCCCAGTCCGGCGGACGAAGTCGGCCAGCCCCACCCCCCAAGGCAATATCCCACCCGTTTTTGTGGCCTTTTTCCGCTGGATGAACTTGGCGCCCCGGATTTCGGGCGGTTATTTTTGGGCGCGGCCGTGCCCGCAGCCTATTTTTGGCACACGGAGGCCGCTCGCAAAGTCTCGCGCCATTCCGAGTCAGGCGGACGAAGTCGGCCGGCCCCCACCCCCCTAGGCTATAGCCCACCCGTTTTTATGGCCTTTTTCCGCTGGATGAACTTGGCGCCCCGGACTTCGGGCGGTTATTTTTGGGCGCGGCCGTGCCCGCGATCTATTTTTATCACACGGAGGCCGCTCGCAAAGTCTCGCGCCATTCCAAGTCCGGCGGACGAAGTCGACCTGCCCCACCCCCCAAGGCTATAGCCCACCCGTTTTTGTGGCCTTTTCCCGCTAGACGAACTTGGCGCCCCGGACTTCCGGCGGTTATTTTTGGGCGCCGCCGTGCCCGTGGCCTATTTTTGGCACACGGTCTCCGCTCGTACAGTCTAGCGCCATTCCGAGTACGGCGGACGAAGTCGGCCGGCCCCACCCCCCAAGGCTATAGCCCACCCGCTTTTGTGGCCTTTTTCCGCTGGACGAACTTGGCGACCCGGACTTCGGGCGGTTATTTTTGGGCACGGCTGTGCCCGCGGCCTATATTTGGCACACGGAGGCCGCTTGCAAAGTGTCACGCCATTCTGAGTCCGGTGGACGAAGTCGGCCAGCCCCACCCCACAAGGCTATAGCCCACCCGTTTTTGTGGCCTTTTCCCGCTGGACGAACTTGGCGCCGCGGACTTTTGGCTATTATTTTTGTGCAAGGCCGTACCCGCGGCCTATTTTTCACACACGGAGGCCGTTTGCAAAGTCTCGCGCCATTCCAAGTCCGGCGGACGAAGTCGACCTGCCCCACCCCCGAAGGCTATAGCCCACCCGTTTTTGTGGCCTTTTCCCGCTGCACGAACTTGGCGCCCCGGACTTCGGGCGGTTATTTTTGTTCAAGGCCGTGCCCGCGGCCTATTTTTGGTACACGGAGGCCGCTCGCAAAGTCTCGCGCCATTCCGAGTCCGGCGGACGAAGTCGGCCAGCCCCACCCCCTAAGGCTATAGCCCACCAGTTTTTGTGGCCTTTTTCCGCTGGACGAACTTGGCGCCCCGGACTTCGGGCGGTTATTTTTGGGCGTGGCCGTGGCCACGGCCTTTTTTTGGCACACGGAGGCTGCTCGCAAAGTCTCGCGCCATTCCGAGTCCGGCGGACGAAGTCGGCCGGCCCCCACCCCCTCAAGGCTATAGCCCCACCCGTTTTTGTGGTCTTTTCCCGCTAGACGAACTTGGCGTCCCGGACTTCGGGCGGTTATTTTTGGGTGCCGCCGTGCCCGCGGCCTATTTTTGGCACATGGTCAGCACTCGTAAAGTCTCGCGCCATTCCGAGTCCGGCGGACGAAGTCGGCCGGCCCCACCCCCCAAGGTTATAGCCCACCCGTTTTTGTGTCCTTTTTCCGCTGGAGAAGCTTGGCGCCCCGTCCTTTGGGCGGTTATTTTTGGTCTCGGCTTCGCCCACGGCCTATGTTTTGCACACGGAGGCCGCTCGCAAAATCTCGCGCCATTCCGAGTCCGGCGGACGATGTCGGCTAGCCCCACCCCCCAAGTCTATAGCCCGCCCTTTTTTGTGGCCTTTTTCTTCTGGACGAACTTGACGCCCCGGACTTCGGGCGGGTATTTATGGGCGCTGCCATGTCCACGGCCTATTTTTAGCACACGGAGGCCGCTCTCAAACTCTCGCGCCCTTCCGAGTACGGCGGACGAAGTCGGCCAGCCCCAACCCCCAAGGCTATAGCCCACCCGTTTTTGTGGCATTTTTCCGTTGGACGAACTTAGCGCCCCGGCCATCGGGCGGTTAATTTTGGTCGCGGCTTTGCCCGCGGCCTATTTTTGGCACATGGAGGCGCCACGGACAGTCACGTGGCATTCGGAGTCCGGCGGACGAAGTTGGCCAGCCCCACCCCCCAAGGCTATAGCTCACCCGTTTTTGTGGCCTTTTTCCGCTGGACGAACATGGCGCCCCGGCCTTCGGGCGGTTATTTTTGGGCGCGGCTTTGCCCGCGGCCTATTTTTGGCACACGGAGGCCCCTCATAAAGTTTCGCGGCATTCCGAGTCCAGCGGACGAAGTTGCCCAGCCCCACCCCCCAAGGCTATAGCCCACCCATTTTTGTGGCTTTTTTACGTTGGACGAACTTGGCGCCCCAGCCTTCGGGCGGTTAATTTTCGGCACGGCTTTGCCCGCGGCCTATTTTTGGCACAAGGACGCCCCTAACAAAGTCTCGCGGCATTCCGTGTCCGGCGGATGAAGTTGGCCAGCCCCACCCCCCAAGGCAATAGCCCACCCGTTTTTGTGGCTTTTTTCCGCTGGACGAACTTGGCGGCCCGGCCTTCGGGCGGTTATTTTTGGGTGCTGCTTTGACCGCGGCCTATTTTTGGCACACGGAGGCCCCTCGCAAAGTCTAGCGGCATTCATAGTCCGGCGGACGATGTTGGCCAGCCCCACCCCCCAAGGCTATTGCCCACCCGTTTTTGTGGCCTTTTTCCGCTGGACGAACTTGGCGCCCCGGCCTTCGGGTGATTATTTTTGGGGGCAGCTTTGCCCGCGGCCTATTTTTGGCACACACGGAGGCCCCTCGTAAAGTTTTGCGGCATTCCGAGTCCAGCGGATGAAGTTGGCCAGCCCCACCCCCCAAGGCTATAGCCCACCCATTTTTGTGGCCTTTTTACGTTGGACGAACTTGGCGCCCGAGCTTCGGGTGGTTAAATTTGGGCACGGCTTTGCCCGCGGCCTATTTTTGGCACACGGAGGCCCCTAGGAAAGTCTCGCGGCATTCCGTGTCCGGCGGACGAAGTTGGCCAGCCCCACCCCCCAAGGCAATAGCCCACCCGTTTTTGTGGCTTTTTTCCGCTGGACGAACTAGGCGGCCCGGCCTTCGGGGGTTATTTTTGGGCGCGGCTTTGGCCGCGGCCTATTTTTGGCACACGGAGGCCCCTCGCAAAGTTTCGCGGTATTCCGAGTCCAGCGGACGAAGTTGGCCAGCCCCACCACCCAAGGGTATAGCCCACCCATTTTTGTGGCCTTTTTACGTTGGACGAACTTGGCGCCCCGGCCTTCGGGCAGTTAATTTTGGGCGCGGCTTTGCCCGCAGCCTATTTTTCGCACACGGAGGCCCCTCGCAAAGTCTCGTGGCATTCCGAGCCCGGCGGACGAAGTTGCCCAGCCCCACCCCCCAAGGCTATAGCCCACCCATTTTTGTGGCCTTTTTCCGCTGGACGAACTTGGCGCCCCGGCCTTCGGGCGGATATTTTTTGGCACGCCTTTGCCCGTGGCCAATTTTTTGCACACGGAGGCCCCTCGCAAATACTCGCGGCATTCCGACTCCGGCGGACGAATGTTGCCAGCCCCACCCCCCAAGGCTATGGCCTATCCGTTTTTGTGGCCTTTTTCCGCTGGACGAACGTGGCGCCCCGGCCTTCGGGTGGTTCATTTTGGGCGCGGCTTTGCCCACGGCCTATTTTTGGCACACACGGTGGCCCCTCGTAAAGTCTCGCGGCATTCCGAGTCCGGCGGACGAATTCGGCCAGCCCCACCCCCCAAGGCTAGAGCCCACCCCGTTTTTGTGGACTTTTTCCGCTGGACGAACTTGGCGGCCCGGCCTTCGGGCGGTTATTTTTGGGCGTGGCTTTACCCGCGGCCTATGTTTGGCACAATGAGGCCCCTCGCAAAGTCTCACGGCATTCCGAGTCCGGCGGACGAAGTTGACAGCCCCACCCCCCAACGCTATAGCATACCAGTTTTTGTGGCCTTTTTCCGCTGGACGAACTTGGCGCACCGGCCTTTCGGTAGTTAATTTTGGGCGCGGCTTTGCCCGCGGCCTATTTTTGGCACACGGAGTCCCCTCACAAATTCTCGCGGCATTCCGACTCCGGCAGAAGAAGGTTGCCAGCACCACCCCCCAAAGCTATGGCCTATCCGTTTTTGTGGCCTTTTTCAGCTGGACGAACGTGGCGCCCCGGCCTTCGGGCGGTTCATTTTGGGCGTGGCTTTGTCTACGGCCTATTTTTGGCACACGGAGGCCCCTTGCAAAGTCTCGCGGCTTTCCGAGTCCGGCGGACGAAGTTGGCCAGCCCCACCCCCCAAGGCTATAGCCCACCCGTTTTTGTGGACTTTTTCCGATGGACGAACTTGGCGCCCAGGCCTTCGGACGGGATATCTTTGGGCGCGGCTTTGCCCGTGGCCTATTTTTATCACACGGAAGCCCCTCACAAAGTCTCGCGGCATTCCGAGTCCGGCGGACGAAGTTGGCCAGCCCCACCCCCCTGAGGCTAAAGCCCACCCGTTTTTGTGGACTTTTTCCGCTGGACGAACTTGGCGCCCAGGCCTTCGGGCGGTTATTTTTGTGCGCGGCTTTGCCCGCGGCCTATTTTTGGCATACGGAGGCCCCTCGCAAAGTCTCGTGGCTTTCCGAGTCCGGCGGACGAAGTCGGCCAGCCCCACCCCCCAAGGCTATAGCCCACCCGTTTTTGTGGCCTTTTTCCGCTGGACGAACATGGCGCCCCGGCCGTCGGGCGGTTATTTTTCGGCGCGGCTTTGCCCGTGTCCTATTTTTGGCACACGGAGGCTCCTCGCAAAGTCTCGCAGCTTTCCAAGTCCGGCGGACGAAGTGGGCCAGCCCCACCCCCCAAGGCTGTAGCCCACCCGTTTTTGTGGCCTTTTTCCGCTGGACGAACTTGGCGCCCTGGCCTTCGGGCGGTTATTTTTGGGCGCGGCTTTGCCCGAGGCCTATTTTTGGCACACGGAGGACCCATGCAAAGTCTCGCAGCATTCCGAGTCCGGCGGACGAAGTTGGCCAGCCCCACCCCCTAAGGCTATAGCCCACCCGTTTTTGTGGACTTTTTCCGCTGGACGAACTTGGCGCCCAGGCCTTCGGGCGGTTATTTTTGCGCGCGGCTTTGCCTGCGGCCTATTTTTGTCACACGGAGGCCCCTCGCAAAGTCTCGGGCTTTCCGAGTCCGGCGGACGAAGTCGGCCAGCCCCACCCCCAAGGCTATAGCCCACCCGTGTTTGTGGCCTTTTTCCGCTGGACGAACTTGGCGCCCAGGCCTTCGAGCAGTTATTTTTAGGCGCGGCTTTGCCCGCGGCCTATTTTTGGCACCACGGAGGCCCCTCGCAAAGTCTCACGGCATTCCGAGTCCGGTGGACGAAGTGGGCCAGCCCCACCCCCCAAGGCTATAGCCCACCCGTTTTTGTGGACTTTTTCCGCTGGACGAACTTGGCGCCCAGGCCTTCGGGTGGTTATTTTTGCGCGCGGCTTTGCCCGCGGCCTGTTTTTGGCACACGGAGGCCCCTCGCAAAGTCTCGCGGCTTTCCAAGTCCGGCGGACGAAGTTGGCCAGCCCCACCCCCCAAGGCTGTAGCCCACCCGTTTTTGTGGCCTTTTTCCGCTGGACGAACTTGGCGCCCTGGCCTTCGGGCGGTTATTATTGGGCGCGGCTTTGTCCGCGGCCTATTTTTGGCACACGGAGGACCCTTGCAAAGTCTCGCAGCATTCCGAGTCCGGCGGACGAAGTTGGCCAGCCCCACCCCCTAAGGCTATAGCCCACCTGTTTTTGTGGACTTTTTCCGCTGGACCGAACTTGGCGCCCAGGCCTTCGGGCGGTTATTTTTGCGCGCGGCTTTGCCTGCGGCCTATTTTTGTCACACGGAGGGCCCTCGCAAAGTCTCGGGCTTTCCGAGTCCGGCGGACGAAGTCGGCCAGCCCCAACCCCCAAGGCTATAGCCCACCCGTGTTTGTGGCCTTTTTCCGCTGGACGAACTTGGCGCCAGGCCTTCGAGCAGTTATTTTTAGGCGCGGCTTTGCCCGCGGCCTATTTTTGGCACACGGAGGCTCCTCGCAAAGTCTTGCGGCATTCTGAGTCCGGCGGACGAAGTTGGCCAGCATCACCCCCCAAGGCTGTAGCCCACCCGTTTTTGTGGCCTTTTTCCGCTGGACGAACTTGGCGCCCCGGCCTTCGGGCGGTTATTTTTGGGCGCGGCTATGCTCGCGGCCTATTTTTGGCGCACGGAGGCCCCTCGCAAAGTCTCGCGGCATTCCGAGTCCGGCGGACGAAAGGTCGGCCAGCCCCACCCCCCCAAGGCTATAGCCCACCCGTTTTTTTGGCCTTTTTCCGCTGGACGAACTTGGCGCCCCGGCTGTCGGGCGGTTATTTTTGGGCGCGGCTTTGTCCGCGGCCTATTTTTATCACACGGAGGCCCCTCGCAAAGTCTCGCGGCATTCCGAGTCCGGCGGACGAAGTTGGCCAGCCCCACCCCCCAAGGCTATAGCCCACCCGTTTTTGTGGCCTTTTTCCTCTGGACGAACTTGGCGCCATGGCCTTCGGGCGGTTATTTTTGGGCGCGGCTTTGCCCGCGGCCTATTTTTGGCACAGCGAGGCCCCTTGCAAAGTCTCGCGGCATTCCGTGTCCGGCGGACGAAGTTGGCCAGCCCCACCCCCCAAGGCTATAGCCCACCCGTTTTTGTGGCCTTTTTCCGCTGGACGAACTTGGCGCCCCGGCCTTCGGGCGGTTATTTTTTGGAGCGGCTTTGCCCGTGGCCTATTTTTGGCACACGGAGGCCCCTCGCAAAGTCTCGCGACATTCCGAGTCCGTCGGACAAATTTGGCCAGCCCCACCCCCCAAGGCTATAGCCCACCCGTTTTTGTGCCCTTTTTCCGCTGGACGAACTTGGCGCCCCGGCCTTCGGGCGGTTATTTTTGGGAGCGGCTTTGCCTGCGGCCTATTTTTGGCACACCGGAGGCCGCTCGCAAAGTCTCCGCGACATTCCGAGTCCGTCGGTCAAATTTGGCCAGCCCCACCCCCCAAGGCTATAGCCCACCCGTTTTTTTGGCCTTTTTCCGCTGGACGAACTTGGCGCCCCGGCCTTCGGGCGGTTATTTTTTGGAGCGGCTTTGCCCGCGGCCTATTTTTGGCACACGGAGGCCCCTCGCAAAGTCTCGCGACATTCCGAGTCAGTCGGACAAATTTGGCCAGCCCCACCCCCCAAGGTTATAGCCCACCCGTTTTTGTGCCCTTTTTCCGCGAGACGAACTTGGCGCCCCGCCTTCGGGCGGTTATTTTTGGGAGCGGCTTTGACTGCGGCCTATTTTTGGCACACGGAGGTCCCTCGCAAAGTCTCGCGACATTCCGAGTCCGTCGGTCAAATTTGGCCAGCCCCACCCCCCAAGGCTATAGCCCACCCGTTTTTTTGGCCTTTTTCCGCTGGACGAACTTGGCGCCCCGGCTGTCGGGCGGTTATTTTTGGGCGTGGCTTTGTCCGCGGCCTATTTTTATCACACGGAGGCCCCTCGCAAAGTCTCGCGGCATTCCGAGTCCGGCGGACGAAGTTGGCCAGCCCCACCCCCTAAGGCTATAGCCCACCCGTTTTTGTGGACTTTTTCCGCTGGACGAACTTGGCGCCCAGGCCTTCGGGCGGTTATTTTTGTGCGCGGCTTTGCCCGCGGCCTATTTTTGTCACACGGAGGCCCCTCGCAAAGTCTCGGGCTTTCCGAGTCCGGCGGACGAAGTCGGCCAGCCCCACCCCCCAAGGCTATAGCCCACCCGTTTTTGTGGACTTTTTCCGCTGGACGAACTTGGCGCCCAGGCCTTCGAGCAGTTATATTTAGGCGCGGCTTTGCCCGCGGCCTATTTTTGGCACACGGAGAACCTCGCAAAGTCTCGCGGCATTCCGAGTCCGGCGGACGAAGTGGGACAGCTTCACCCCCCAAGGCTATAGCCCACCCGTTTTTGTGGCCTTTTTCCGCTGGACGAACATGGCGCCCCGGCCGTCGGGCGGTTATTTTTCGGCGCGGCTTCGCCCGTGTCCTATTTTTGGCACACGGAGGCCCCTCGCAAAGTCTCGACAAGTCCGGCGGACGAAGTTGGCCAGCATCCACCCCCAAGGCTATAGCCCAACCGTTTTGGTGGCCTTTTTCCGCTGGACGAACTTGGTGCCCCGGCCTTCGGGCTGTTATTTTTGGGCGCGGCTTTGCCGCAGCGTATTTTTGGCACACGGAGACCCCTCGCAAAGTCTCATGGCATTCCCAGTCCGGCGGACGAAGTTGGCAAGCCCACCCCCCAAGGCTATAGCCCACCCGTTTTTGTGGCCTTTTTCCGCTGAACGAACTTGGCGCCCTGGCCTTCGGGCGGTTATTTTTGGGCGCGCCTTTGACCGCGGCCTATTTTTGGCACACGGAGGCCCCTCGCAAAGTCTCGCGGCATTCCGAGTCCGGCGGACGAAGTTGGCAAGCCCCACCCCCCAAGGCTATAGCCCACCCGTTTTTGTGGCCTTTTTCCGCTGGACGAACTTGGCGCCCCGGCCTTCGGACGGTTATTTTTGGGCGCGGCTTTGCCCGCGGCCTATTTTTGGCACACGGAGACCCTCGCAAAATCTCGCGGCATTTCGAGTCCGGCGGACGAAGTTGGCCAGCCCCACCCCCCAAGGCTATAAGCCCACCCGTTTTTGTGGCCTTTTTCCGCTGGACGAACTTGGCGCCCCGGCCTTCGGGCTGTTTTTTTTGGCGCGGCTTTGCCCGCGTCCTATTTTTGGCACACGGAGGCCCCTCGCAAAGTCTCGCGCCATTCCGAGTCCAGCGGACGAAATTGGCCAGCCCCACCCCCCAAGGCTATAGCCCACCCGTTTTTGTGGCCTTTTTCCGCTGATGAACTTGCC
>BTHF01000212.1:0-35585 GCA_033242345.1 Citrus unshiu
AAGGCTATAGCCACCCGTTTTTGTGGCCTTTTTCCGCTGGACGAACTTGGCGCCCCGGCATTCGGGCAGTTATTTTGGGCGTGGCTGTGCCCGCGGCCTATTTTTGGCACACGGAAGGTGCCTCGCAAAGTCTCGCGCCATTCCGAGTCCGGCGGACGAAGTTGGCCAAGCCCCACCCCCCAAGGCTATAGCCCACCCCGTTTTTTGTGGCCTTTTTCCGCTGGACGAACTTGGCGCCCCGGCCTTCGGGCACTTATTTTTGGGCGCGGCTGTGCGCGCGGCCTATTTGTGGCACAGGGAGGCGCCTCGCAATGTCTTGCGGCATTCCGAGGTCCGGCGGACGAAGTTGGCCAGCCCCACCCCCCAAGGCTATAGCCCACACGTTTTTGTGGGCTTTTCCGCTGGACGAACGTGGCGCCCCGGCCATCGGGTTGTTATTTTTGGGCGCGGCTGTGCCCGCGGCCTATTTTTGGCACATAGAGGCGGCTCGCAAAGTCTCGCGCCATTCCGAGTCCGGCGGACGAAGTTGGCAAGGCCGCACCCCCCAAGGCTATAGCCCACCCGTTTTTGTGGCATTTTTTCCGCTGGACGAACTTGGCGCCCCGGCCTTCGGGCAGTTATTTTTGGGCGTGGCTGTGCCCGCGGCCTATTTTTTGGCTCACGGAAGGTGCCTCGCAAAGTCTCGCGCCATTCCGAGTCCTGCGGACGAAGTTGGCCAGCCCCACCCCCCAAGGCTATAGCCCACCCGTTTTTGTGGCCTTTTTCCGCTGGACGAACTTGGCGCCCCGGCATTCGGGCAGTTATTTTTGGGCGCGGCTGTGCCCG
The DNA here is from genome assembly GCA_033242345.1 of Citrus unshiu. Lineage (NCBI taxonomy): Eukaryota > Viridiplantae > Streptophyta > Magnoliopsida > Sapindales > Rutaceae > Citrus > Citrus unshiu. Next base: position 826 of record BTHF01000212.1, read on the forward strand.
CGGCCTATTTCTGGTACATGGAGGCGCCTCGCAATGTCTTGCGGCATTCCGAGTCCGGCGGACGAAGTTGGCCAGCCCCACCCCCCAAGGCTATAGCCCACCCGTTTTTGTGGCCTTTTTCCGCTGGACGAAGTTGCCGCCCCGGCCTTTGGGCGGTTATTTTTGGACGCAGCTGTGCCTGCGGTCTATTTTTGGCATACGGAGGCCCCTCGCAAAATCTCACCGCATTCCGAGTCCGGCGGACGAATTTGGCCAGCCCCACCCCCCAAGGCAATAGCCCACCCATTTTTGTGGCCTTTTTCTGCTGGACGAACTGGGCGCCCCGCCCTTCGGGCGGTTAGTTTTGGGCGCGACTTTGGCCGCGGCCTATTTTTGGCACACGGAGGCCCCTCGCAAAGTCTCGAGCCATTCCAAGTCCGGCGGACGAAGTTGGCCAGCCCCACCCCCCAAGGCTATAGCCCACCCGTTTTTGTGGCCTTTTTCCGCCGGACGAACTTGGTGCCCCTGCCTTCGGGCGGATATTTTTGGACGTGGCTTTGACCGCGGCCTATTTTTGGCACATGGAGACCCCTCACAAAGTCTCGCAGCATTCCGAGTCCAGCGGACGAAGTTGGCCAGCCCCACCCCCCAACGCTATAGCCCACCCGTTTTTGTGGCCTTTTTCCGCTGGACGAACTTGGCGCCCTGGCCTTCGGGCGGTTATTTTTGGGCACGGCTTTGCCCGCGGCCTATTTTTGGCACACGGAGGCCCTTCGCCAAGTCTCGCGGCATTCCGAGTGCGGCGGACGAAGTTTGCCAGCCCCAGCCCCCAAGGCTATAGCCCACCCGTTTTTGTGGCCTTTTTCCGCTGGACGAACTTGGCGCCCCGGCCTTCGGGCGGTTTTTTTTTGGCCGTGGCTTTGCCCGCGGGCTATTTTTGGCACACGGAGTCCCCTCGTAAAGTCTCCCGGCATTCCGAGTCCGGCGGACGAAGCCGGCCAACCCCACCCGCCAAGGCTATAGCCCACCCATTTTTGTGGCCTTTTTCCGCTGGACGAACATGCCGCCCCGGCCTTCGGGTGGTTATTTTTGGGCGCGGCTTTGCCCGCGGCCTATTTTTGGCACACGGAGTCCCCTCCCAAAGTCTCGCGGCATTCCGAGTCCGGCGGACGAAGTTGGCCAGCCCCACACCCCAAGGCTATAGCCCACCCGTTTCTGGGGCCTTTTTCCGGTGGACGAACATGGCGCCCCGGCCTTCGGTCATTTATTTTTGGGTGCAGCTTTGCCCGCGGCCTATTTTTGGCACACGGAGGCCCCTCACAAAAATCTCGCGGCATTCCGAGTCCGGCGGACAAAGTTGGCCAGCCCCACCCCCCAAGGCTATAGCCCACCCGTTTTTGTGGCCTTTTTCCGCTGGACGAACTTGGCGCCCCGGCCTTCGGGAGGTTATTTTTGGACGCGGTTTTACCCGCGGCCTATTTTTGGCACACGGAGGCCCCTCGCAAAGTCTCGCGGCATTCCGAGTCCGGCGGACGAATTTGCCAGCCCCACCCCCCAAGGCTATAGCCCACCCGTTTTTGTGGCCTTTTTCCGCTGGACGAACTGGGCGCCCCGGCCTTCGGGCGGTTACTTTTGGGCGCGGCTTTGCGCGCGGCCTATTTTTGGCACACGGAGTCCCCTCGCAAAGTCTCGCGGCATTCCGAGTCCGGTGAACTAAGTTGGTCCGCCCCACCCCCCAAGGCAATAGCCCACCCTTTTTTGAGGCCTTTTTCCGCTGGACGAACTTGGCGCCCCGGCCTTCGGGCGGTTATTTTTGGGTGCGGCTTGGCCCACGTCCTATTTTTGGCACACGGAGGCCCCTCGAAAAGTCTCGTAGCATTCCGAGTCCGGCGGACGAAGTTGGTCAGCCCCACCCCCCAAGGCAATAGCTCACCCTTTTTTGTGGCCTTTTTCCGCTGGACGAACTTGGCGCCCCGACCTTCGGGTGGTTATTTTTGGCACACGGAGGCCCCTCGCAAAGTCTCGCGGTATTCCGAGTCCGGCGGACAAAGTTGGCCAGCCCCACCCCCAACGGAAATAGCCCACCCGTTTTTGTGGCCTTTTTCCGCAGGACGAACTTGGCGCCCCGGCCTTTGGGCGGTTTATTTTTGGGTCCGGCTTTGCCCGCGGCCTATTTTTGGCACACGGAGGCCCCTCTGAAAGTCTCGCGGCATTCCGAGTCCGGCGGACGAAGTTGGCCAGCCCCACCCCCCAAGGCCATAGCCCATCCGTTTTTGTGGCCTTTTTCCGTTGGACGAACTTGGTGCCCCGGCCTACGGGCGGTTATTTTTGCGCTCGGCTTTGTCCTCGGCCTATTTTTGGCACTACGGAGGCCCCTCGCAAAGTCTCCCGGCATTCCGAGTCCGGCGGACGAAGTTGGCCAGCCCCAGCCCCCAAGGCTATAGCCCACCCGTTTTTGTGGCCTTTTTCCGCCGGACGAACTTGACGCCCCGGCCTTCGGGTGGTTATTTTTGGGTGCGGCTTTGCCCACGGCCTATTTTTGGCACACGGAGGCCGCTCGCAAAGTCTAGCGGCATTCCGAGTCCGGCGGCGAAGTTGGCCAGCCCCACCCCACAAGGCTAAAGCCCACCCGTTTTTGTGGCCTTTTTCCGCTGGACGAACCTGGCGCCCCGGCCTTCGGGTGGTTATTTTTGGGCGCGGCATTGCCCGCGGCCTATTTTTGCCACACGGAGGCCCCTCACAAAATCTCGCGGCATTCCGAGTCCGGCGGACAAAGTGGGCCAGCCCCACCCCCCAAGGCTATAGCCCACCCATTTTTGTGGCCTTTTTCCGCTGGACGAACTAGGCGCCCCGGCCTTCGGGCGGTTATTTTTGGGCGCGGCATTGATCGCGGCCTATTTTTGGCACACGGAGGTCCCTCGCAAAGTCTCGCGGCATTCCGAGCCCGGCGGACGAAGTGGGCCAGCCCCACCCCCCAAGGCTATAGCCCACCCCGTTTTTGTGGCCTTTTTCCGCTGCACTAACTTGGCGCCCCGGGCTTCGGGCTGTTATTTTTGGGCGCGGCTTTGCCCGCGGCCCATTTTTGGCACACGGACGGCCCTCACAAAGTCTCACGGCATTCCGAGTCCGGCGGACGAAGCTGGCCTGCCCCACCCCCCAAGGCTATAGCCCACACCGTTTTTCTGGCCTTTTTCCGCTGGACGAACTTGGCGCCCTGGCCTTCGGGCGGTTATTTTTGGGCTCGGCTTTGACCGCGGCCTATTTTTGGCACACTGAGGTCCCTCGCAAAGTCTCGCTGCATTCCGAGTCCGGCGGACGAAGTGGGCCAGCCCCACCCCCCAAGGCTATAGCCCACCCGTTTTTGTGGCCTTTTTCCGCTGGACGAACTTGGTGCCCCGGCCTTCAGGCAGTTATTTTTGGGCGCGGCTTTGCCCGCGGCCTATTTTTGGCACACGGAGGCCCCTCTCAAAGTCTCGCAGCATCACGTGTCCGGCGGACGAAGTTAGCCTGCCTCACCCCCCAAGGCTATAGCCCACCCGTTTTTGTGGCCTTTTTCCGCTGCACGAACTTGGCGCCCCGGCCTTCGGGCGGTTATTTTTGGGCGCGGCTTTGACCGCGGCCTATTTTTGGCACACCGGAGGTCCCTCGCAAAGTCTCGCTGCATTCCGAGTCCGGCGGACGAAGTGGGCCAGCCCCACCCCCCAAGGCTATAGCCCACCCGTTTTTGTGGCCTTTTTCCGCTGGACGAACCTGGCGCCCCGGCCTTCGGGCTGTTATTTTTGGGCGCGGCATTGCCCGCGGCCTATTTTTGGCACACGGAGGCGCCTCACAAAGTCTCGTGGCATTCCGAGTCCGGCGGACAAAGTGGGCCAGCCCCACCCCCCAAGGCTATAGCCCACCTGTTTTTTGTGGCCTTTTTCCGCTGGACGAACTTGGCGCCCCGGCCTTCGGGCGGTTATTTTTTGGCGCGGCTTTGCCCGCGGCCTATTTTTGGCACACAGAGGCCCCTCGCAAATTCTCGCACCATTCCGAGTCCGGCGGACGAAGTTGGCCAGCCCCACCCCCCAAGGCTATTGCCCACCCCGTTTTTGTGGCCATTTTCCGCTGGACGAACTTGGCGCCCCGGCCTTCGGGCGGTTATTTTTGGGCGCGGCATTGACCGCGGCCTATTTTTGGCACACGGAGGTCCCTCGCAAAGTCTCGCGGCATTCCGAGTCCGGCGGACAAAGTGGGCCAGTCCCACCCCCCAAGGCTATAGCCCACCCATTTTTGTGGCCTTTTTCCGCTGGACGAACTAGGCGCCCCGGCCTTCGGGCGGTTATTTTTGGGCGCGGCATTGACCGCGGCCTATTTTTGGCACACCGGAGGTCCCTCGCAAAGTCTCGCGGCATTCCGAGCCCGGCGGACGAAGTGGGCCAGCCCCACCCCCCCAAGGCTATAGCCCACCCGTTTTTGTGGCCTTTTTCCGCTGCACTAACTTGGCGCCCCGGGCTTCGGGCTGTTATTTTTGGGCGCGGCTTTGCCCGCGGCCCATTTTTGGCACACGGACGGCCCTCACAAAGTCTCGCGGCATTCCGAGTCCGGCGGACGAAGTTGGCCAGCCCCACCCCCGAAGGCTATAGCCCATCCGTTTTTGTGGCCTTTTTCCGCTGGACGACCATGGCGCCCCGGCCTTCGGGGGGTTATTTCAGGGTGCGGCTGTGCGCGTAGCGTATTTTTGGCGCACGGAGGCCGCTCGCAAAGTCTCGCGCCATTCCGAGTCCGGCGGACGAAGTTGGCCAGCCCCACCCCCCAAGGCTATCGCCCACCCGTTTTTGTGGCCTTTTTCCGCTGGACGAACTTGGCAGCCCGGCCTTCGGGTGGTTATTTTTGGGCGCGGCTGTGCCCGCGGCCTATTTTTGGCACACGAAGGCCGCTCGCAAAGTCTCGCGCCATTCCGAGTCCGGCGGACGAAGTTGGCCAGCCCCACCCCCCAAGGCTATAGCCCACCCGTTTTTGTGGCCTTTTTCCGCTGGACGAACTCGGCGCCCCGGCCTTCGTGCGGTTAATTTTGGGCGCGGCTGTGTCCGCGGCCTAGTTTTGGTACACGGAGGACGCTCGCAAAGTTTCGCGCCATTCCGAGTCCGGCGGACGAAGTTGGCCAGCCCCACCCCCCGAGGCTATAGCCCACCCGTTTTTGTGGCCTTTTTCCGCTGGACGAACTTGGCGCCCCGGCCTTCGGGCAGTTATTTTTGGGTGCGGTTATGCCCGCGCCCTGTTTTTATCACACAGAGGCCGCTCATAAAGTCTCGCGGCATTCCGAGTCCGGCGGACGAAGTTGGCCAACCCCACCCCCCAAGGCTATAGCCCACCCGTTTTTGTGGCCTTTTTCCGCTGGACGAACATGGCGCCCCGGCCTTCGGGCGGTTATTTTTAGGCGCGGTTGTGCCCGCGGCCTATTTTTTGCATACGGAGGCCGCTCGTAAAGTCTCGCGCCATTCCGAGTCCGGCGGACGAAGTTGGCCAGCCCCACCCCCCAAGGTTATAGCCCACCCATTTTTGTGGCTTTTTTCCGCTGGACGAACTTGGTGCCCCGGCTTTTGGGTGGTTATTTTTGGGCGCGGCGGTGCACGCGGCCTATTTTCGGTACACGGAGGCTGCTCACAATGTCTCGCGCCATTCCGAGTCCGGCGGACGAAGTTGGCCAGCCCCACCCCCCAAGGCTATAGCCCACCTGTTTTTGTGGCCTTTTTCCGCGGGAGAACTTGGCGCCCCGGCCTTCGGGTGGTTATTTTTGGGTGCGGCTGTGCCCGCGGCCTATTTTTGGCACACGGAGGCCGCTCGCAAAGTCTCGCAGCATTCCGAGTCCGGCGGACGAAGTTGGCCAGCCCCACCCCCCAAGGCTATAGCCCACCCGTTTTTGTTGCCTTTTCCGCTGGACGAACATGGCGCCCCGGTTTTCGGGCGGTCATTTTTGGGTGTAGCTGTGCCTGCGGCCTATTTTTGGCAATCGGAGGCCGCTCGCAAAGTCTCACGCCGTTCCGAGTCCGGCGGACGAAGTTGGCCAGCCCCACCCCCCAAGGCTATAATAGCCCACCCGTTTTTGTAGCCTTTTTCCGCTGGACGAACTTGGCGCCCCGGCCTTCGGGTGGTTATTTTTGGGCACGGCTGTGCCCGCGGCCTATTTTTGGCACATGGAGCCCGCTCGCAAAGTCTCATGCCATTCCGAGTACGGCGGATGAAGTTGGCCAGCCCCACCCCCCAAGGCTATAGCCCACCCATTTTTGTGGCCTTTTTCCGCTGGACGAACCTGGCGCCCCGGCCTTCGGGCAGTTATTTTTGGGCGCGGCTGTGCTCGCGGCCTATTTTTGGCACACGGAGGCCGCTCGCAAAGTCTAGCGCCATTCCGAGTCCGGCGGACGAAGTTGGCCAGCCCCACCCCCCAAGGCTATAGCCCACCTGTTTTTGTGGCCTTTTTCCGCGGGAGAACTTGGCGCCCCGGCCTTCGGGTGGTTATTTTTGGGTGCGGCTGTGCCCGCGGCCTATTTTTGGCACATGGAGGCCGCTCGCTAAGTCTCGCAGCATTCCGAGTCCGGCGGACGAAGTTGGCCAGCCCCACCCCCCCAAGGCTATAGCCCACCCGTTTTTGTTGCCTTTTTCCGCTGGACGAACTTGGCGCCCCGGTTTTCGGGCGGTCATTTTTGGGTGTAGCTGTGCCTGCGGCCTATTTTTGGCAAACGGAGGCCGCTCGTAAAGTCTCGCGCCATTCCGAGTCCGGCGTACGATGTTGGCCAGCCCCACCCCCCAAGGCTATAATAGCCCACCCGTTTTTGTAGCCTTTTTCCGCTGGACGAACTTGGCGCCCCGGCCTTCGGGCGGTTATTTTTGGGCACGGCTCTGTCCGCGGCCTATTTTTGGCACATGGAGCCCGCTCGCAAAGTCTCATGCCATTCCGAGTACGGCGGATGAAGTTGGCCAGCCCCACCCCCCAAGGCTATAGGCCACCCATTTTTGTAGCCTTTTTCCACTGGACGAACTTGGCACCCCGGCCTTCGGGCAGTTATTTTTGGGCGCGGCTGTGCCCGCGCCCTATTTTTGGCACACGGAGGCCGCTCGCAAAGTCTCGCGCCATTCCGAGTCCGGCGGACGAAGTTGGCCAGCCCCACCCCCCAAGGCTATAGCCCACCCGTTTTTGTGGCCTTTTTCCGCTGCACTAACTTGGCGCCCCGGGCTTCGGGCTGTTATTTTTGGGCGCGGCTTTGCCCGCGGCCCATTTTTGGCACACGGACGGCCCTCACAAAGTCTCACGGCATTCCGAGTCCGGCGGACGAAGCTGGCCTGCCCCACCCCCCAAGGCTATAGCCCACCCGTTTTTCTGGCCTTTTTCCGCTGGACGAACTTGGCGCCCTGGCCTTCGGGCGGTTATTTTTGGGCTCGGCTTTGACCGCGGCCTATTTTTGGCACACTGAGGTCCCTCGCAAAGTCTCGCTGCATTCCGAGTCCGGCGGACGAAGTGGGCCAGCCCCACCCCCCAAGGCTATAGCCCACCCGTTTTTGTGGCCTTTTTCCGCTGGACGAACTTGGTGCCCCGGCCTTCAGGCAGTTATTTTTGGGCGCGGCTTTGCCCGCGGCCTATTTTTGGCACACGGAGGCCCCTCTCAAAGTCTCGCAGCATCACGTGTCCGGCGGACGAAGTTAGCCTGCCTCACCCCCCAAGGCTATAGCCCACCCGTTTTTGTGGCCTTTTTCCGCTGCACGAACTTGGCGCCCCGGCCTTCGGGCAGTTATTTTTGGGCGCGGCTTTGACCGCGGCCTATTTTTGGCACACGGAGGTCCCTCGCAAAGTCTCGCTGCATTCCGAGTCCGGCGGACGAAGTGGGCCAGCCCCACCCCCCAAGGCTATAGCCCACCCGTTTTTGTGGCCTTTTTCCGCTGGACGAACCTGGCGCCCCGGCCTTCGGGCTGTTATTTTTGGGCGCGGCATTGCCCGCGGCCTATTTTTGGCACACGGAGGCGCCTCACAAAGTCTCGTGGCATTCCGAGTCCGGCGGACAAAGTGGGCCAGCCCCACCCCCCAAGGCTATAGCCCACCTGTTTTTGTGGCCTTTTTCCGCTGGACGAACTTGGCGCCCCGGCCTTCGGGCGGTTATTTTTTGGCGCGGCTTTGCCCGCGGCCTATTTTTGGCACACAGAGGCCCCTCGCAAATTCTCGCACCATTCCGAGTCCGGCGGACGAAGTTGGCCAGCCCCACCCCCCAAGGCTATTGCCCACCCGTTTTTGTGGCCATTTTCCGCTGGACGAACTTAGCGCCCCGGCCTTCGGGCGGTTATTTTTGGGCGCGGCATTGACCGCGGCCTATTTTTGGCACACGGAGGTCCCTCGCAAAGTCTCGCGGCATTCCGAGTCCGGCGGACAAAGTGGGCCAGTCCCACCCCCCAAGGCTATAGCCCACCCATTTTTGTGGCCTTTTTCCGCTGGACGAACTAGGCGCCCCGGCCTTCGGGCGGTTATTTTTGGGCGCGGCATTGACCGCGGCCTATTTTTGGCACACGGAGGTCCCTCGCAAAGTCTCGCGGCATTCCGAGCCCGGCGGACGAAGTGGGCCAGCCCCACCCCCCAAGGCTATAGCCCACCCGTTTTTGTGGCCTTTTTCCGCTGCACTAACTTGGCGCCCCGGGCTTCGGGCTGTTATTTTTGGGCGCGGCTTTGCCCGCGGCCCATTTTTGGCACACGGACGGCCCTCACAAAGTCTCGCGGCATTCCGAGTCCGGCGGACGAAGTTGGCCAGCCCCACCCCCGAAGGCTATAGCCCATCCGTTTTTGTGGCCTTTTTCCGCTGGACGACCATGGCGCCCCGGCCTTCGGGGGGTTATTTCAGGGTGCGGCTGTGCGCGTAGCGTATTTTTGGCGCACGGAGGCCGCTCGCAAAGTCTCGCGCCATTCCGAGTCCGGCGGACGAAGTTGGCCAGCCCCACCCCCCAAGGCTATCGCCCACCCCGTTTTTGTGGCCTTTTTCCGCTGGACGAACTTGGCAGCCCGGCCTTCGGGTGGTTATTTTTGGGCGCGGCTGTGCCCGCGGCCTATTTTTGGCACACGAAGGCCGCTCGCAAAGTCTCGCGCCATTCCGAGTCCGGCGGACGAAGTTGGCCAGCCCCACCCCCCAAGGCTATAGCCCACCCGTTTTTGTGGCCTTTTTCCGCTGGACGAACTCGGCGCCCCGGCCTTCGTGCGGTTAATTTTGGGCGCGGCTGTGTCCGCGGCCTAGTTTTGGTACACGGAGGACGCTCGCAAAGTTTCGCGCCATTCCGAGTCCGGCGGACGAAGTTGGCCAGCCCCACCCCCCGAGGCTATAGCCCACCCGTTTTTGTGGCCTTTTTCCGCTGGACGAACTTGGCGCCCCGGCCTTCGGGCAGTTATTTTTGGGTGCGGTTATGCCCGCGCCCTGTTTTTATCACACAGAGGCCGCTCATAAAGTCTCGCGGCATTCCGAGTCCGGCGGACGAAGTTGGCCAACCCCACCCCCCAAGGCTATAGCCCACCCGTTTTTGTGGCCTTTTTCCGCTGGACGAACATGGCGCCCCGGCCTTCGGGCGGTTATTTTTAGGCGCGGTTGTGCCCGCGGCCTATTTTTTGCATACGGAGGCCGCTCGTAAAGTCTCGCGCCATTCCGAGTCCGGCGGACGAAGTTGGCCAGCCCCACCCCCCAAGGTTATAGCCCACCCATTTTTGTGGCTTTTTTCCGCTGGACGAACTTGGTGCCCCGGCTTTTGGGTGGTTATTTTTGGGCGCGGCGGTGCACGCGGCCTATTTTCGGTACACGGAGGCTGCTCACAATGTCTCGCGCCATTCCGAGTCCGGCGGACGAAGTTGGCCAGCCCCACCCCCCAAGGCTATAGCCCACCTGTTTTTGTGGCCTTTTTCCGCGGGAGAACTTGGCGCCCCGGCCTTCGGGTGGTTATTTTTGGGTGCGGCTGTGCCCGCGGCCTATTTTTGGCACACGGAGGCCGCTCGCAAAGTCTCGCAGCATTCCGAGTCCGGCGGACGAAGTTGGCCAGCCCCACCCCCCAAGGCTATAGCCCACCCGTTTTTGTTGCCTTTTTCCGCTGGACGAGATTGGCGCCCCGGTTTTCGGGCGGTCATTTTTGGGTGTAGCTGTGCCTGCGGCCTATTTTTGGCAATCGGAGGCCGCTCGCAAAGTCTCACGCCATTCCGAGTCCGGCGGACGAAGTTGGCCAGCCCCACCCCCCAAGGCTATAATAGCCCACCCGTTTTTGTAGCCTTTTTCCGCTGGACGAACTTGGCGCCCCGGCCTTCGGGTGGTTATTTTTGGGCACGGCTGTGCCCGCGGCCTATTTTTGGCACATGGAGCCCGCTCGCAAAGTCTCATGCCATTCCGAGTACGGCGGATGAAGTTGGCCAGCCCCACCCCCCAAGGCTATAGCCCACCCATTTTTGTGGCCTTTTTCCGCTGGACGAACCTGGCGCCCCGGCCTTCGGGCAGTTATTTTTGGGCGCGGCTGTGCTCGCGGCCTATTTTTGGCACACGGAGGCCGCTCGCAAAGTCTAGCGGCATTCCGAGTCCGGCGGACGAAGTTGGCCAGCCCCACCCCCCAAGGCTATAGCCCACCTGTTTTTGTGGCCTTTTTCCGCGGGAGAACTTGGCGCCCCGGCCTTCGGGTGGTTATTTTTGGGTGCGGCTGTGCCCGCGGCCTATTTTTGGCACATGGAGGCCGCTCGCTAAGTCTCGCAGCATTCCGAGTCCGGCGGACGAAGTTGGCCAGCCCCACCCCCCCAAGGCTATAGCCCACCCGTTTTTGTTGCCTTTTTCCGCTGGACGAACTTGGCGCCCCGGTTTTCGGGCGGTCATTTTTGGGTGTAGCTGTGCCTGCGGCCTATTTTTGGCAAACGGAGGCCGCTCGTAAAGTCTCGCGCCATTCCGAGTCCGGCGTACGATGTTGGCCAGCCCCACCCCCCAAGGCTATAATAGCCCACCCGTTTTTGTAGCCTTTTTCCGCTGGACGAACTTGGCGCCCCGGCCTTCGGGCGGTTATTTTTGGGCACGGCTCTGTCCGCGGCCTATTTTTGGCACATGGAGCCCGCTCGCAAAGTCTCATGCCATTCCGAGTACGGCGGATGAAGTTGGCCAGCCCCACCCCCCAAGGCTATAGCCCACCCATTTTTGTAGCCTTTTTCCGCTGGACGAACTTGGCACCCCGGCCTTCGGGCAGTTATTTTTGGGCGCGGCTGTGCCCGCGCCCTATTTTTGGCACACGGAGGCCGCTCGCAAAGTCTCGCGCCATTCCGAGTCCGGCGGACGAAGTTGGCCAGCCCCACCCCCCAAGGCTATAGCCCACCCGTTTTTGTGGCCTTTTTCCGCTGGACGAACTTGGCAGCCCGGCCTTCGGGCAGTTATTTTTGGGCGCGGCTGTGCACGCGGCCTATTTTTGGCACACGGAGGCCGCTCGCAAAGTCTCGCGCCATTCCGAGTCCGGCGGACGAAGTTGGCCAGCCCCACCCCCCAAGGCTATAATAGCCCACCCGTTTTTGTAGCCTTTTTCCGCTGGACGAACTTGGCGCCCCGGCCTTCGGGCGGTTATTTTTGGGCACGGCTGTGCGCGCGGCCTAGTTTTGGCACATGGAGCCCGCTTGCAAAGTCTCATGCCATTCCGAGTACGGCGGATGAAGTTGGCCAGCCCCACCCCCCAAGGCTATAGCCCACCCATTTTTGTGGCCTTTTTCCGCTGGACGAACCTGGCGCCCCGGCCTTCGGGCAGTTATTTTTGGGCGCGGCTGTACCCGCGGCCTATTTTTGGCACACGGAGGCCGCTCGCAAAGTCTCGCGCCATTCCGAGTCCGGCGGACGAAGTTGGGCAGCCCCACCCCCCAAGGCTATAGCCCACCCGTTTTTGTGGCCTTTTTCCGCTGGACGAACTTGGCAGCCCGGCCTTCGGGCAGTTATTTTTGGGCGCGGCTGTGCACGCGGCCTATTTTTGGCACACGGAGGCCGCTCGCAAAGTCTCGCGCCATTCCGAGTCCGGCGGACGAAGTTGGCCAGCCCCACCCCCCAAGGCTATAATAGCCCACCCGTTTTTGTAGCCTTTTTCCGCTGGACGAACTTGGCGCCCCGGCCATCGGGCGGTTATTTTTGGGCACGGCTGTGCGCGCGGCCTATTTTTGGCACATGGAGCCCGCTTGCAAAGTCTCATGCCATTCCGAGTACGGCGGATGAAGTTGGCCAGCCCCACCCCCCAAGGCTATAGCCCACCCATTTTTGTGGCCTTTTTCCACTGGACGAACCTTGCGCCCCGGCCTTCGGGCTGTTATTTTTGGGCGCGGCTGTGCCCGCGGCCTATTTTTGGCACACGGAGGCCGCTCGCAAAGTCTCGCGCCATTCTGAGTCCGGCGGACGAAGTTGGCCAGCCCCACCCCCCCAAGGCTATAGCCCACCTGTTTTTGTGGCCTTTTTCCGCGGGAGAACTTGGCGCCCCGGCCTTCGGGTGGTTATTTTTGGGTGCGGCTGTGCCCGCGGCCTATTTTTGGCACACGGAGGCCGCTCGCTAAGTCTCGCAGCATTCCGAGTCCGGCGGACGAACTTGGCGCCCCGGTTTTCGGGCGGTCATTTTTGGGTGTAGCTGTGCCTGCGGTCTATTTTTGGCAAACGGAGGCCGCTCGTAAAGTCTCGCGCCATTCCGAGTGCGGCGGACGATGTTGGCCAGCCCCACCCCCCAAGGCTATAATAGCCCACCCGTTTTTGTAGCCTTTTTCCGCTGGACGAACTTGGCGCCCCGGCCTTCGGGTGGTTATTTTTGGGCACGGCTGTGCCCGCGGCCTATTTTTGGCACATGGAGCCCGCTCGCAAAGTCTCATGCCATTCCGAGTACGGCGGATAAAGTTGGCCAGCCCCACCCCCCAAGGCTATAGCCCACCCATTTTTGTGGCCTTTTTCCGCTGGAAGAAATTGGCGCCCCGGCCTTCAGGCAGTTTTTTTTTGGCGCGGCTGTGCCCGCGGACTATTTTTGGCACACGGACGCCGCTCGCAAAGTCTCGCGCCATTCCGAGTCCGGCGGACGAAGTTGGCCAGCCCCACCCCCCAAGGCAATAGCCCACCCGTTTTTGTGGCCTTTTTCCGCTGGACGAACTTGGCGCCCCGGCCTTCGGGCGGTTATTTTTGGGCGCGGCTGTGCCCGCGGCCTATTTTTGGCACACGGAGGTGCCTCGCAATATCTCGCGCCATTCCGAGTCCGGCGGACGATGTTGGCCAGCCCCAACCCCCAAGGCTATAGCCCACCAAATTTGGTGGGCTTTTTCCGCTGGATAAACTTGGCGCCCCGGCCTTCGGGCGGTTATTTTTGGGTGCGGCTTTGCCCGCTGCCTATTTTTGGAACACGGAGGCGCCTCGCAAAGTCTCGCGCCATTCCGAGTCCGGCGATCGAAGTTGGCCAGCCCCACCCCCCAAGGCTATAGCACACCCGTTTTTGTGGGCTTTTTCCGCTGGACGAGCTTGGCGCCCCGGCCTTCGGGTGGTTATTTTTGGGCGTGGCTGTGCCCGCTGCCTATTTTTGGAACACGGAGGCGCCTCGCAAAGTCTCGCGCCATTCCGAGTCCGGCGATCGAAGTTGGCCAGCCCCACCCCCCAAGGCTATAGCCCACCCGTTTTTTTGGGCTTTTTCCGCTGGACGAGCTTGGCGCCCCGGCCATCGGGCGGTTATTTTTGGGCGCGGCTTTGCCCGCGGCCTATTTTTGGCACACGGAGGTGCCTCGCAAAGTCTCGCACCATTCCGAGTCCAGCGGACGAAGTTGGCCAGCCCCACCCCCCAAGGCTATAGCCCACCCGTTTTTGTTGCCTTTTTCCGCTGGACGAACATGGCGCCCCGGTTTTCGGGCGGTCATTTTTGGGTGTAGCTGTGCCTGCGGCCTATTTTTGGCAAACGGAGGCCGCTCGCAATGTCTCACGCCATTCCGAGTCCGGCGATCGAAGTTGGCCAGCCCCACCCCCCAAGGCTATAGCCCACCCGTTTTTGTGGGCTTTTTCCGCTGGACGAACTGGGTGCCCCGGCCTTCGGGAGGTTATTTTTGGGCGCGGCTTTGCCCGCGGCCTATTTTTTGCACACGGAGGCCCCTCTCAAATTCTCGCGGTATTGCGAGTCCGGCGGACGAGGTTGGCCAGCCCCACCCCCCATGGCTATAGCCCACCCGTTTTTGTGGCCTTTTTCCGCTGGACGAACTTGGCGCCCCGGCCTTCGGGCGGTTATTTATGGGCGCGGCTTTGCCCGTGGCCTATTTTTGGCACACGGAAGCCCCTCGCAAAGTCTCGCAGCATTCCGAGTCCGGCGGACGAAGTTTGTCTGCCCCACCCCCCAAGCCTATAGCCCACCCGTTTTTGTGGGCTTTTTCCGCTGGACGAACATGGCACCCCCGGCCTTCGGGCGGTTATTTTTGGGCGCGGCTGTGCCCGCGGCCTATTTTTGGTACACGGAGGCGCCTCACAAAGTCTCGCGCCATTCCGAGTCCAGCGATCGAAGTTGGCCAGCCCCACCCCCCAAGGCTATAGCCCACCCGTTTTTGTGGCCTTTTTCCGCTGGACGAACTTGGCGCCCCGGCCTTCGGGCGGTTATATTTGGGCGCGGCTTTGCCCGCGGCCTATTTTTGGCACACGGAGGCCCCTCGCAAAGTCTCGTGGCATTCCGAGTCCGGCGGACGAAGTTGGCCAGCCCCACCCCCCAAGGCTATAGCCCATCCGTTTTTGTGGGCTTTTTCCGCTGGACGAACATGGCACCCCGGCCTTCGGGCAGTTATTTTTGCGCGCGGCTGTGCCTGCTGCCTATTTTTGGCACACGGATGTTCCTCGCAAAGTATCGCGCCATTCCGACTCCGGCGATCGAAGTTGGCCAGCCCCACCCCCCAAGACTATAGCCCACCCGTTTTTGTGGGCTTTTCCCGCTGGACGAACATGGCACCCCGGCCTTCGGGCGGTTATATTTGGGCACGGCTTTGACCACGGCCTGTTTTTGGCACATGGAGAACCCTCGCAAAGTCTCGCGGCATTCCGAGTCCGGCGGACGAAGTTGGCCAGCCCCACCCCCCAAGGCTATAGCCCACCCGTTTTTGTGGGCTTTTTCCGCTGGACGAACTTGGCGCCCCGGCCTTAGGACGGTTATTTTTGGGCGCGGCTTTGTCTGCGGCCTATTTTTTGCCCACGGAGGCCCCTCGCAAATTCTCACTGCATTGCGAGTCCGGCGGACGAAGTCGGCCAGCCCCACCCCCCAAGGCTATAGCCCACCCGTTTTTGTGGCCTTTTTCCGCTGGACGAACTTGGCGCCCCGGCCTTCGGGCGCTTATTTTTGGGCACGGCTTTGCCCACCGCCTATTTTTGGCACACGGAGGCCCCTCGCAAAGTCTCACTGCATTCCGAGTCCGGCGGTCGAAGTCGGCCTGCCCCACCCCCCAAGGCTATAGCCCACCCGTTTTTGTGGCCTTTTTCCGCTGGACGAACTGGGCGCCCCGGCCTTCGGGCAGTTATTTTTGGGCGCGGCTTTGCCCGTGGCCTATTTTTGGCAGACGAGGGCCGCCCGCATAGTCTAGGGCCATTCCGAGTCCTGCGGACGATCTTCGCCCACGCCCCCCACCAAGGCTATAGCCCACCCGTTTTATGGCTATTTTTCCGCTGGGGGGTCTTGGCACCCCGACCTTCAGGGGCTAATTTTTGGGTGCGACTGTGCCCGTGGCCTATTTTTGGCACACGAGGGCCGCCCGCAAAGTCTGGGGCCATTCCGAGTCCTGCGGACGAACTTCGCCAACGCCCCCCACGAAGGCTATAGCCCACCCGTTTTTTGGCCATTTTTCCGCTGGGGGGTCTTCGCACCCCGACCTTCGGGGGCAAATTTTTTGGCGCGGCTGTGCCCGTGGCCTATTATTGGCACACGAGGGCCGCCCGCAAAGTCTTGGGCCATTCCGAGTCCTGCGGACGAACTTCGCCCACGCCCCCCACCAAGGCTATAGCCCACCCGTTTTTTGGCCATTTTTCCGCTAGCGCGTCTTGAAACCCCGACCTTCGGGGGCTAATTTTTGGGCGCGGCTGTGATCGTGGCTTATTTTCGGCACACGAGGGCCGCCCGCAAAGTCTGGGGCCATTCCGAGTCCTGCGGACGAACTTCGCCCACGCCCCCCACCAAGGCTATAGCCCACCCGTTTTTTGGCCATTTTTCCGCTGGGGGGTCTTGGCACCCCGACCTTCGGGGGCTAATTTTTGGGCGCGCCTCTGCCCGTGGCCTATTTTTGGCACACGAGGGCCGCCCGCAAAGTCTGGGGCCATTCCGAGTCCGGCGGACGAACTTCTCCCACGCCCCCCACCAAGGCTATAAACCACCCGTTTTTTGGCCATTTTTCCGTTGGGGGGTCTTGGCACCCCGACCTTCGGGGGCTAATTTTTGGGCGCGGCTGTGTCCGTGGCCTATTTTTGGCAGACAAGGGCCACCCGCAAAGTCTGGGGCCATTCCGAGTCCTGCGGACGATCTTCGCCCACGCCCCCCACCAAGGCTATAGCCCACCCGTTTTTTGGCCATTTTTCCGTTGGGGGGTCTTGGTACCCCGACCTTCGGGGGCTAATTTTTGGGCGCGGCTGTGTCCGTGGCCTATTTTTGGCAGACAAGGGCCGCCCGCAAAGTCTGGGGCCATTCCGAGTCCTGCGGACGAACTTCGCCCACGCCCCCCACCAAGGCTATAGCCCACCCGTTTTTTGGCCATTTTTCCGCTAGCGCGTCTTGAAACCCCGACCTTCGGGGGCTAATTTTTGGGCGCGGCTGTGATCGTGGCTTATTTTCGGCACACAAGGGCCGCCCGCAAAGTCTGGGGCCATTCCGAGTCCTGCGGACGAACTTCGCCCACGCCCCACACCAAGGCTATAGCCCACCCGTTTTTTGGCCATTTTTCCGCTGGGGGGTCTTGGCACCCCGACCTTCGGGGGCTAATTTTTGGGCGCGCCTGTGCCCGCGGCCTATTTTTGGCACACGAGGGCCGCCCGCAAAGTCTGGGGCCATTCCGAGTCCGGCGGACGAACTTCTCCCACGCCCCCCACCAAGGCTATAAACCACCCGTTTTTTGGCCATTTTTCCGTTGGGGGGTCTTGGCAGCCCGACCTTCGGGGGCTAATTTTTGGGCGCGGCTGTGTCCGTGGCCTATTTTTGGCAGACAAGGGCCGCCCGCAAAGTCTGGGGCCATTCCGAGTCCTGCGGACGATCTTCGCCCACGCCCCCCACCAAGGCTATAGCCCACCCATTTTTTGGCCATTTTTCCGCTAGCGCGTCTTGAAACCCCGACCTTCGGGGGCTAATTTTTGGGCGCGGCTGTGATCGTGGCTTATTTTTGGCACACGAGGGCCGCCCGCAAAGTCTGGGGCCATTTCGATTCCGGCGGACGAACTTCGCCCACGCCCCCCACCAAGGCTATAGGCCACCCGTTTTTTGGCCATTTTTCCGCTGGGGGGTCTTGGCACCCCGACCTTCGGGGGCTAATTTTTGGGCGCAGCTGTGCCCGTGGCCTATTTTTGGCACACGAGGGCCGCCCGCAAAGTCTGGGGCCATTCCGATTCCGGCGGACGAATTCGCCCACGCCCCTCACCAAGGTTATAAACCACCCGTTTTTTGGCCATTTTTCCGCTGGGGGGTCTTGGCACCCCGAACTTCGGGGGCTAATTTTTGGGCGCGGCTGTGCCCGTGGCCTATTTTTGGCACACGAGGGCCGCCCGTAAAGTCTGGGGCCATTCCGAGTCCGGCGGACGAACTTCGCCCACGCCCCCACGAAGGCTATAAACCACCCGTTTTTTGGCCATTTTTCCGCTGGGGGGTCTTGGCACCCCGACCTTCGGGGGCTAATTTTTGGGCGCGGCTGTGTCTGTGGCCTATTTTTGGCAGACGAGGGCCGCCCGCAAAATCTAGGGCCATTCCCAGTCCTGCGGACGATCTTCGCCCACGCCCCCCACCAAGGCTATAGCCCACCCGTTTTATGGCTATTTTTCCGCTGGGGGGTCTTGGCACCCCGAACTTCGGGGGCTAATTTTTGGGCGCGTGGCCGATTTTTGGCACACGGGGGCCGCCCGCAAAGTCTGGGGCCATTCCGAGTCCTGCGGACGAACTTCGCCAACGCCCCCCACCAAGGCTATAGCCCACCCGTTTTTTGGCCATTTTTCCGCTGGGGGGTCTTGGCACCCCGACCTTCGGGGGCAAATTTTTGGGCGCGGCTGTGCCAGTGGCCTATTATTGGCACACGAGGGCCGCCCGCAAAGTCTTGGGACATTCCGAGTCCTGCGGACGAACTTCGCCCACGCCCCCCACCAAGGCTATAGCCCACCCGTTTTTTGGCCATTTTTCCGCTAGCGCGTCTTGAAACCCCGACCTTCGGGGGCTAATTTTTGGGCGCGGCTGTGATCGTGGCTTATTTTTGGCACACGAGGGCCGCCCGCAAAGTCTGGGGCCATTTCGAGTCCGGCGGACGAACTTCGCCCACGCCCCCACGACGGCTATAGGCCACCCGTTTTTTGGCCATTTTTCCGCTGGGGGGTCTTGGCAGCCCGACCTTCGGGGGCTAATTTTTGGGCGCGGCTGTGCCCGTGGCCTATTTTTGGCACACGAGGGCCGCCCGCAAAGTCTGGGGCCATTTCGAGTCCGGCGGACGAACTTCGCCCACGCCCCCCACCAAGGCTATAACCCACCCTTTTTTTGGCCATTTTTCCGCTGGGGGGTCTTAGTACCCCGACCTTCGGGGGCAAATTTTTGGGCGTGGCTGTGCCCGTGGCCTAGTTTTGGCACACGGAGGCCGCTCGCAAAGTCTGGGGCCATTCCGAGTCCGGCGGACGAACTTCGCCCGCGCCCCCCCACCAAGGCTATAGCCCACCCGTTTTTCGGCCATTTTTCCGCTGGGGGGTCTTGGCACCCCGACATTCGGGGGCTAATTTTTGGGCGTGACTGTGCCCGTGGCCTATTTTTGGCACACGAGGGCCGCCCGCAAAGTCTGGGGCCATTCCGAGTCCTGCGGACGAACTTCGCCCACGCCCCCCACCAAGGCTATAGCCCACCCGTTTTTTGGCCATTTTTCCGCTGGGGGGTCTTGGCACCCCGACCTTCGGGGGCTAATTTTTGGGCGCGGCTGTGCCCGTGGCCTATTTTTGGCACACGAGGGCCGCCCGCAAAGTCTGGGGCCATTTCGAGCCCGGCGGACGAACTTCGCCCACGCCCCCCACCAAGGCTATAGCCCACCCGTTTTTTGGCAACTTTTCCGCTGGGGGGTCTTGGCACCCCGACCTTTGGGGGCTAATTTTTGGGCGCGGCTGTGCCCGTAGCCTATTTTTGGCACACGAGAGCCGCCCGCAAAGTCTGGGGCCATTCCGAGTCCTGCGGACGAACTTCGCCCATGCCCCCCACCAAGGCTATAGCCCACCTGTTTTTTGGCCATTTTTCCGCTGGGGGGTCTTGGCACCCCGACCTTCGGGGGCTAATTTTGGGCGCGGCTGTGCCCGTGGCCTATTTTTGGCACACGAGGGCCTCCCGCAAAGTCTGGGGCCATTCCGAGTCCTGCGGACGAACTTCGCCCACGCCCCCCACCAAGGCTATAGCCCACCCGTTTTTTGGCCATTTTTCCGCTGGGGGGTCTTGGCACCCCGATCTTCGGGGGCTAATTTTTGGTCGCGGCGGTGTCCATGGCCTATTTTTGGCAGACGAGGGCCGCCCGCAAAGTCTGGGGCCATTCCGAGCCCTGCGGACGATCTTCGCCCACGCCCCCCACCAAGGCTATAGCCCACCCGTGTTTTGGCAACTTTTCCGCTCGGGGGTCTTGGCACCCCGACCTTCGGGGGCTAATTTTTGGGCGCGGCTGTTCCCGTGGCCTATTTTTGGCGCACGAGGGCCGCCCGCAAAGTCTGGGGCCATTTCGAGTCCGGCGGACGAACTTCGCCCCCGCCCCCCACCAAGGCTATAGCCCACCCGTTTTTTGGCCATTTTTCCGCTGGGGGGTCTTGGCACCCCGACCTTCGGGGGCTAAGTTTTGGGCGCGGCTGTGCCCGTGGCCTATTTTTGGCACACGAGGGCCGCCCGCAAAGTCTGGGGCCATTTCGAGTCCGGCGGACGAACTTCGCCCACGCCCCCCACCAAGGCTATAGCCCACCCGTTTTTTGGCCATTTTTCCGCTGGGGGGTCTTGGCACCCCGACCTTCGGGCGCTAAGTTTTGGGCGCGGCTGTGCCCGTGGCCTATTTTTGGCACATGAGGGCCGCCCGCAAAGTCTGGGGCCATTTCGAGTCCGGCGGACGAACTTCGCCCACGCCCCCCACCAAGGCTATAGCCCACCTGTTTTTTGGCCATTTGTCCGCTGGGGGGTCTTGGCACCCCGACCTTCGGGGGCTAATTTTTGGGCGCGCCTGTGTCCGTGGCCTATTTTTGGCACACGAGGGCCCCCCACAAAGTCTGGGGCCATTCCGAGTCCGGCGGACGAACTTCGCCCACGCCCCCCACCAAGGCTATAGCCCACCCGTTTTTTGGCCATTTTTCCGCTGGGGGGTCTTGGCACCCCGACCTTCGGGGGCTAATTTTTTGGCGCGGCTGTGCCCGTGGCCTATTTTTGGCAGACGAGGGCCGCCCGCAAAGTCTGGGGCCATTCCGAGTCCTGCGGACGAACTTCGCCCACGCCCCCCAACAAGTCTATAGCCCACCCGTTGTTTGGCCATTTTTCCGCTGGGGGGTCTTGGCACCCAGACCTTCGGGGGCTAATTTTTGGGCGTGGCTGTGCCCGTGGCCTATTTTTGGCACACGAGGGCCGCCCGCAAAGTCTGGGGCCATTCCGAGTCCTGCGGACGAACATCGCCCACGCCCCCCACCATGGCTATAGCCCACCCGTTTTTTGGCCATTTTTACCGCAGGGGGGTCTTGGCACCCCGACCTTCGGGGGCTAATTTTTGGGTACGGCTGTGCCCGTGGCCTATTTTTTGTCACACGAGGGCCCGCCCCCGCAAAGTCTGGGGCAATTCCGAGTCCTGCGGACGAACTTCGCCCACGCCCCCCACCAAGGCTATAGCCCACCCGTTTTTTGGCCATTTTTCCGCTGGGGGGTCTTGGCACCCCGACCTTCGGGGGCTAATTTTTGGGCGCGGTTGCGCCCGCGGCCTATTTTTGGCACACGGAGGCGGCTCGCAAAGTCTCGTGCCATTCCGAGTCCGGCGGACGAAGTGGGCCAGCCCCACCCCCCAAGGCTATAGCCCACCCGTTTTTGTGGCCTTTTTCCGCTGGACAAACGTGGCGAACCGGCCATCGGACGGTTATTTTTGGGTACGGCTGTGCTCGCGGCATATTTTTGGCACACGGAGGCGGCTCGCAAAGTCTCGTGCCATTCCGAGTCCGGCGGACGAAGTTGGCCAGCCCCACCCCCCAAGGCTATAGCGCACCCCGTTTTTGTGGGCTTTTTCCGCTGGACGAAATTGCGCCCCGGCCTTCGGGCGGTTCTTTTTGGGCACGGCTGTTCCCGCAGCCTATTTTTGGCACACGGAGGCGCCTTGCAAAGTCTCGCGCCATTCCGAGACCAGCGGACGAAGTGGGCCAGCCGCACCCCCCAAGGTTATAGCCCACCCGTTTTTGTGGCATTTTTCCGCTGGACGAACTTGGCGCCCCCGGCCTTCGGGCGGTTATTTTTGGGCGCGGCTGCGCCCAGCGGCCTATTTTTGGCACATGGGGGCGCCTCGAAAAGTCTCGCGCCATTCCGAGTCCGGCGGACGAAGTTGGCCAGCCCCACCCCCCAAGGCTATAGCCCACCCGTTTTTGTGGGCTTTTTCCGCTGGACGAACTTGGCGCCCCGGCCTTCGGGCGGTTATTTTTGGGCGCGGCTGTGCCCGTTGCCTATTTTTGGCACACGGAGGTGCCTCTCAAAGTCTTGCGCCATTCCGAGTCCGGCGGACTAAGTTGGCCAGCCACACCCCCCAAGGCTATAGCCCACCCGTTTTTGTGGGCTATTTCCGCAGGACGAACTTGGCGCCCCGGCCTTCGGGCGGTTATTTTTCGACGCGGCTGTGCCCACGGCCACTTTTTGGCACACGGAGGCGCCTTGTAAAGTCTCACGCCATTCCGAGTCCGGCGGACGATGTTGGCCAGCCCCACCCCCCAAGGCTATAGTCCACCCGTTTTTGTGGCCTTTTTCCGCTGCAACGAAATTGGCGCCCCGGCCTTCGGCGGTTCTTTTTGGGCATGGCTGTGCCCGCGGCCTATTTTTGGTACACGGAGGCGCCTCGGCCTTCGGGCGGTTCTTTTTGGACACGGCTGTTCCCGCGGCCTATTTTTGGCAAACGGAGGCGTCTCGCAAAGTCTCACGCCATTCCGAGTCCGGTGGTCGAAGTTGGCCAGCCCCACCCCCCAAGGCTATAGCCCACCCGTTTTTGTGGGCTTTTTCCGCTGGACGAACTTGCCGCTCCGGCCTTCGGGCGGTTATTTTTGGGCGCAGCTGTGCCCGTGGCCTATTTTTGGCACACGGAGGCGCCTCGTAAAGTCTCGCGCCATTCCGAGTCCGGCGGACGAAGTTGGCCAGCCCCAGCCCCCAAGGCTATAGCCCACCCGTTTTTTGTGGGCTTTTTCCGCTGGACGAACTTGGCGCCTCGGCCTTCGGGCGGTTATTTTTGGGCGCGGCTGTGCCCGTTGCCTATTTTTGGCACATGGAGGTACCTCTCAAAGTGTCGCGCCATTCCGAGTCCGGCGGACGAAGTTGGCCAGCCCCCACCCCACAAGGCTATAGCCCCACCCGTTTTTGTGGCCTTTTTCCGCTGGACGAACTAGGCGCCCCGGCCTTCGGGCGGTTATTTTTGGGCGCGGCTGTGACCACGGCCTATTTTTGGCACACGGAGACGCCTCGCAAAGTCTCGCGCCATTCCGAGTCCGGCGGACGATGTTGGCAAACCCCACCCCCCCAAGGCTATATAGCCCACCCGTTTTTGTGGGCTTTTTCCGCTGGACGAACTTGGCGCCCCGGCCTTCGGGCGGTTCTTTTTGGGCATGGCTGTGCCCGCGGCCTATTTTTGGCACACGGAGGCAGCTCGCAAAGTCTCGTGCCATTCCGAGTCCGGCGGACGAAGTTGGCCAGCCCCACCCCCCAAGGCTATAGCGCCACCCGTTTTTGTGGGCTTTTTCCGCTGGACGAACTTGGCGCCCCCGGCCTTCCGGAGGTTATTTTTGGGCGCGGCTGTGTCCGCAGCCTATTTTTGGCACACGGAGGCGCCTCGCAAAGTCTCGCACTATTCCTAGTCCGCCGGACGAAGTTGGCCTGCCCCACCCCCCAAGGCTATAGCCCACCCGTTTTGGTGGCCTTTTTTGGCTGGACGAACTTGGCGCCCCAGCCTTCGGGCGGTTATTTTTAGGCACGGCTGTGCCCGCGGCCTATTTTTGGCACACGAAGACGCCTCGCAAAGTATCGCGCCATTCCGAGACCAGCGGACGAAGTTGGCCTGCCCCACCCCCCCAAGGCTATAGCCCACCCGTTTTTGTGGGCTTTTTCTGCAAGACGAACTTGGCGCCCCGGCCTTCGGGCGGTTATTTTTGGGCGCGGCTGCGCCCCGCGGCCTATTTTTGGCACACGGGGGCGCCTCGAAAAGTCTCGCGCCATTCCGAGTCCGGCGGACGAAGTTGGCCTGCCCCACCCCCCAAGGCTATAGCCCACCCGTTTTTGTGGGCTTTTTCCGCAAGACGAACTTGGCGCCCCGGCCTTCGGGCGGTTATTTTTGGGCGCGGCTTTGCGAACGGCCACGTTTTGGCACACGGAGGCGACTTGCAAAGTCTCACGCCATTCCGAGTCCGGCGGACGATGTTGGCCAGCCCCACCCCCCAAGGCTATAGCCCACCCGTTTTTGTGGCAGTTTTCCGCTGGACGAACTTGGCGCCCCGGCCTTCGGGCGGTTATTTTTGGGCGCGGCTGTGCCCGCTGCCTATTTTTGGCACACAAAGGTGCCTCTCAAAGTCTCGCGCCATTCCCGAGTCCGGCGGACGAAGTTGGCAAGCCCCACCCCCCAAGGCTATAGCGCACCCGTTTTTGTGGCCTTTTTCCGCTGGACGAACTTGGCGCCCCGGCCTTCGGGCGGTTATTTTTGGGAACGGCTGTGCCCGCGGCCTATTTTTGGCACACGGAGATGCCTCGCAAAGTCTCGCGCCATTCCGAGTCCGGCGGACGATGTTGGCAAGCCCCACCCCCCAAGGCTATAGCCCACCCGTTTTTGTGGGCTTTTTCCGCTGGACGAACTTGGCGCCCCGGCCTTCGGGCGGTTCTTTTTGGACATGGCTGTGCCCGCGGCCTATTTTTGGCACACGGAGGTGCCTCGCAAAGTCTCGCACTATTCCTAGTCCGCCGGACGAAGTTGGCCAGCCCCACCCCCCAAGGCTATAGCCCGCCCCGTTTTGGTGGCCTTTTTCGGCTGGACGAACTTGGCGCCCCGGCCTTCGGGCGGTTATTTTTGGGCGCGGCTATGCGCACGGCCAGTTTTTGGCACACGGAGGTTCCTTGCAAAGTCTCACGCCATTCCGAGTCCGGCGGACGATGTTGGCCAGCCCCACCCCCCAAGGCTATAGCCCACCCCGTTTTTGTGGCATTTTTCCGCTGGACGAACGTGGCGCCCCTGCCTTCGGCGGTTATTTTTGGACGCGGACTGTGCCCGCGGCCTATTTTTGGCATACGGAGGCCCCTCACAAAATCTCGCCGAATTCCGAGTCCGGCGGACGAAGTCGGCCAGCCCCACCCCCCAAGGCTATAGCCCGCCCATTTTTGTGGCCTTTTTCCGCTGGACGAACTGGGCGCCCCGCCCTTCGGGCGGTTAGTTTTGGGCGCGACTTTGGCCGCGGCCTATTTTTGGCATATGGAGGCCCCTCGCAAAGTCTCGAGCCATTCCAAGTCCGGCGGACGAAGTTGGCCAGCCCCACCCCCCAAGGCTATAGCCCACCCGTTTTTGTGGCCTTTTTCCGAGGGACGAACTTGGTACCCCCAGCCTTCGGGCGGATATTTTTGGACGTGACTTTGACCGTAGGCATATTTTTGGCACACGGAGGCCCCTCGCAAAGTCTCACGGCATTCCAAGTCCGGCGGACGAAGTTGGCCAGCCCCACCCCCCAAGGTTATAGCCCACCCGTTTTTGTGGCCTTTTTCCGCTGGACGAACTTGGCGCCCCGGCCTTCGGGCAGTTATTTTTGGGCGTGGCTGTGCCCGCGGCCTATTTTTGGCACACGGAAGGTGCCTCGCAAAGTCTCGCGCCATTCCGAGTCCGGCGGATGAAGTTGGCCAGCCCCACCCCCCAAGGCTATAGCCCACCCCGTTTTTGTGGCCTTTTTCCACTGGACGAACTTGGCGCCCCGGCCTTCGGGCAGTTATTTTTGGGCGCGGCTGTGCCCGCGGCCTATTTTTGGCACATGGAGGCCCCTCGCAATGTCTTGCGGCATTCCGAGTCCGGCGGACGAAGTTGGCCAGCCCCACCCCCCCAAGGCTATAGCCCACCCGTTTTTGTGGGCTTTTTCCGCTGGACGAACGTGGCGCCCCGGCCATCGGGTGGTTATTTTTGGGCGCGGCTGTGCCCGCAGCCTATTTTTGGCACACAGAGGCGGCTCACAAAGTCTCGCGCCATTCCGAGTCCGGCGGACGAAGTTGGCCAGCCGCACCCCCCAAGGCTATAGCCCACCCGTTTTTGTGGCATTTTTCCGCTGGACGAACTTGGCGCCCCGGCATTCGGGCAGTTATTTTTGGGCGCGGCTGTGCCCGCGGCCTATTTCTGGTACATGGAGGTGCCTCGCAATGTCTTGCGGCATTCCGAGTCCGGCGGACGAAGTTGGCCAGCCCCACCCCCCAAGGCTATAGCCCACCCGTTTTTGTGGCCTTTTTCCGCTGGACGAACGTGGCGCCCCTGCCTTCGGGCGGTTATTTTTGGACGCGGCTGTGCCCGCGGCCTATTTTTGGCATACGGAGGCCCCTCACAAAATCTCGCCGAATTCCGAGTCCGGCGGACGAAGTTGGCCAGCCCCACCCCCCAAGGCTATAGCCCGCCCATTTTTGTGGCCTTTTTCCGCTGGACGAACTGGGCGCCCCGCCCTTCGGGCGGTTAGTTTTGGGCGCGACTTTGGCCGCGGCCTATTTTTGGCATACGGAGGCCCCTCGCAAAGTCTCGAGCCATTCCGAGTCCGGCGGATGAAGTTGGCCAGCCCCCACCCCCCAAGGCTATAGCCCCACCCGTTTTTGTGGCCTTTTTCCGCAGGACGAGCTTGGTGCCCCGGCTTTCGGGCGGTTATTTTTGGGCGCAGCTTTGGCCGCGGCCTATTTTTTGGCGCACGGAGGCCCCCTCGTAAAGTCTCGCGGCATTCCGAGTCCGGCGGGCGAAGTAGGCCAGCCCCAAACCCCAAGGTTATAGCCCACCCATTTTTGTGGCCTTTTTCCGCTGGACGAACTTGGCGCCCCGGCCTTCGGGCGGTTATTTTTGGGCGCGGCTGCGCCCGAGCGGCCTATTTTTGGCACACGGGGGCGCCTCGAAAAGTCTCGCGCCATTCCGAGTCCGGCGGACGAAGTTGGCCTGCCCCACCCCCCAAGGCTATAGCCCACCCGTTTTTGTGGGCTTTTTCCGCAAGACGAACTTGGCGCCCCGGCCTTCGGGCGGTTATTTTTGGGCGCGGCTTTGCGAACGGCCACGTTTTGGCACACGGAGGCGACTTGCAAAGTCTCACGCCATTCCGAGTCCGGCGGACGATGTTGGCCAGCCCCACCCCCCCAAGGCTATAGCCCACCCGTTTTTGTGGCAGTTTTCCGCTGGACGAACTTGGCGCCCCGGCCTTCGGGCGGTTATTTTTGGGCGCGGCTGTGCCCGCTGCCTATTTTTGGCACACGAAGGTGCCTCTCAAAGTCTCGCGCCATTCCGAGTCCGGCGGACGAAGTTGGCAAGCCCCACCCCCCAAGGCTATAGCGCACCCGTTTTTGTGGCCTTTTTCCGCTGGACGAACTTGGCGCCCCGGCCTTTCGGGCGGTTATTTTTGGGAACGGCTGTGCCCGCGGCCTATTTTTGGCACACGGAGATGCCTCGCAAAGTCCTCGCGCCATTCCGAGTCCGGCGGACGATGTTGGCAAGCCCCACCCCCCCAAGGCTATAGCCCACCCGTTTTTGTGGGCTTTTTCCGCTGGACGAACTTGGCGCCCCGGCCTTCGGGCGGTTCTTTTTGGACATGGCTGTGCCCGCGGCCTATTTTTGGCACACGGAGGTGCCTCGCAAAGTCTCGCACTATTCCTAGTCCGCCGGACGAAGTTGGCCAGCCCCACCCCCCAAGGCTATAGCCCGCCCGTTTTGGTGGCCTTTTTCGGCTGGACGAACTTGGCGCCCCGGCCTTCGGGCGGTTATTTTTGGGCGCGGCTATGCGCACGGCCAGTTTTTGGCACACGGAGGTTCCTTGCAAAGTCTCACGCCATTCCGAGTCCGGCGGACGATGTTGGCCAGCCCCCACCCCCCAAGGCTATAGCCCCACCCGTTTTTGTGGCATTTTTCCGCTGGACGAACGTGGCGCCCCTGCCTTCGGGCGGTTATTTTTGGACGCGGCTGTGCCCGCGGCCTATTTTTGGCATACGGAGGCCCCTCACAAAATCTCGCCGAATTCCGAGTCCGGCGGACGAAGTCGGCCAGCCCCACCCCCCAAGGCTATAGCCCGCCCATTTTTGTGGCCTTTTTCCGCTGGACGAACTGGGCGCCCCGCCCTTCGGGCGGTTAGTTTTGGGCGCGACTTTGGCCGCGGCCTATTTTTGGCATATGGAGGCCCCTCGCAAAGTCTCGAGCCATTCCAAGTCCGGCGGACGAAGTTGGCCAGCCCCCACCCCCCAAGGCTATAGCCCACCCGTTTTTGTGGCCTTTTTCCGAGGGACGAACTTGGTACCACCAGCCTTCGGGCGGATATTTTTGGACGTGACTTTGACCGTGGCATATTTTTGGCACACGGAGGCCCCTCGCAAAGTCTCACGGCATTCCAAGTCCGGCGGACGAAGTTGGCCAGCCCCACCCCCCAAGGTTATAGCCCACCCGTTTTTGTGGCCTTTTTCCGCTGGACGAACTTGGCGCCCCGGCCTTCGGGCAGTTATTTTTGGGCGTGGCTGTGCCCCGCGGCCTATTTTTGGCACACGGAAGGTGCCTCGCAAAGTCTCGCGCCATTCCGAGTCCGGCGGATGAAGTTGGCCAGCCCCACCCCCCAAGGCTATAGCCCACCCGTTTTTGTGGCCTTTTTCCACTGGACGAACTTGGCGCCCCGGCCTTCGGGCAGTTATTTTTGGGCGCGGCTGTGCCCGCGGCCTATTTTTGGCACATGGAGGCCCCTCGCAATGTCTTGCGGCATTCCGAGTCCGGCGGACGAAGTTGGCCAGCCCCACCCCCCAAGGCTATAGCCCACCCGTTTTTGTGGGCTTTTTCCGCTGGACGAACGTGGCGCCCCGGCCATCGGGGTGGTTATTTTTGGGCGCGGCTGTGCCCGCAGCCTATTTTTGGCACACAGAGGCGGCTCACAAAGTCTCGCGCCATTCCGAGTCCGGCGGACGAAGTTGGCCAGCCGCACCCCCCAAGGCTATAGCCCACCCGTTTTTGTGGCATTTTTCCGCTGGACGAACTTGGCGCCCCGGCATTCGGGCAGTTATTTTTGGGCGCGGCTGTGCCCGCGGCCTATTTCTGGTACATGGAGGTGCCTCGCAATGTCTTGCGGCATTCCGAGTCCGGCGGACGAAGTTGGCCAGCCCCACCCCCCAAGGCTATAGCCCACCCGTTTTTGTGGCCTTTTTCCGCTGGACGAACGTGGCGCCCCTGCCTTCGGGCGGTTATTTTTGGACGCGGCTGTGCCCGCGGCCTATTTTTGGCATACGGAGGCCCCTCACAAAATCTCGCCGAATTCCGAGTCCGGCGGACGAAGTTGGCCAGCCCCACCCCCCCAAGGCTATAGCCCGCCCATTTTTTGTGGCCTTTTTCCGCTGGACGAACTGGGCGCCCCGCCCTTCGGGCGGTTAGTTTTGGGCGCGACTTTGGCCGCGGCCTATTTTTGGCATACGGAGGCCCCTCGCAAAGTCTCGAGCCATTCCGAGTCCGGCGGATGAAGTTGGCCAGCCCCACCCCCCAAGGCTATAGCCCACCCGTTTTTGTGGCCTTTTTCCGCAGGACGAGCTTGGTGCCCCGGCTTTCGGGCGGTTATTTTTGGGCGCAGCTTTGCCGCGGCCTATTTTTGGCGCACGGAGGCCCCCTCGTAAAGTCTCGCGGCATTCCGAGTCCGGCGGGCGAAGTAGGCCAGCCCCAAACCCCAAGGTTATAGCCCACCCATTTTTGTGGCCTTTTTCCGCTGGACGAACTTTGCGCCCCGGCCCTTCGGGCGGTTATTTTTGGGCGCGGCTTTGCCCACGGCCTATTTTTGGCACAAGGAGGCCCCTCGCAAAGTCTCGCGGCATTCCGAGTCCGGCGGACGAAGTTGGCCAGCCCCACCCCCCAAGGCTATAGCCCACCCCGTTTTTGTGGCCTTTTTCCGCTGGACGAACTTGGCGCCCCGGCCTTCCGGCGGTTATTTTTGGGTGCGGCTTTGCCCGCGGCCTATTTTTGGTACACGGAGGCCTCTCGCAAAGTCTCGCGGCATTCCGAGTCCGGCGGACGAAGTTGGCCAGCCCCACCCCCAAAGGCTATAGCCCACCCGTTTTTGTGGGCTTTTTCCGCTGGACGAACTTGGCGCTCCGGCCTTCGGGCGGTTATTTTTGGGCGTGGCTTTGTCCACAGCCTATTTTTGGCACACGGAGGCCCCTCGCAAAGTCTCGCGGCATTCCGAGTCCGGCGGACAAAGTTGGCCAGCCCCAAACCCCATGGTTATAGCCCACCCGTTTTTGTGGCCTTTGTCAGCTGGACGTACTTGGCGACCCGGCCTTCGGGCGGTTATTTTTGGGTGCGGCTTTGGCCGCGGCCTACTTTTGGCGCACAGAGGCCCCTCGCAAAGTCTCGCGGCATTCCGAGTCCGGCGGGCGAAGTAGGCCAGCCCCAAACCCCAAGGTTATAGCCCACCCATTTTTGTGGCCTTTTTCCGCTGGACGAACTTGGCGCCCCGGCCATCGGGAGGTTATTTTTGGGCGCGGCTTTGCCCATGGCCTATTTTTGGCACACGGAGGCTCCTCGCAAAGTCTCGCGGCATTCCAAGTCCGGCGGACGAAGTGGGCCAGCCCCACCCCCCAAGGCTATAGCCCACCCGTTTTTGTGGCCTTTTTCCGCTGCACGAACTTGGCGCCCCGGCCTTCCGGCGGTTATTTTTGGGTGCGGCTTTGGCCGCGGCCTATTTTTTGCACGCGGAGGCCTCTCGTGAAGTCTCGCGGCATTCCGAGTCCGGCGGACGAAGTTGCCCAGCCCCACCCCCGAAGGCTATAGCCCACCCGTTTTTGTGGCCTTTTTCCGTTGGACGAACTTGGCGCCCGGGCCTTCGGGCGGTTATTTTGGGGCACGGCTTTGCCCACGGCCTATTTTTGGCACACACGGAGGCCCCTCGCAAAGTCTCGCGGCATTCCGAGTCCGGCGGACGAAGTTGGCCAGCCCCACCCCCCGACGGCTATAGCCCACCCGTTTTTGTGCCTTTTTCCGTTGGACGAACTTGGCGCCCGGGCCTTCGGGTTGTTATTTTTGGGCGCGGCTTTGCCCGCGGCCTATTTTTGGCACACGGAGGCCCTCGCAAAGTCTCGTAGCATTCCGAATCCGGCGGACGAAGTTGGCCGGCCCCACCCCCCAAGGCTATAGCCCACCCGTTTTTGTGGCCATTTTCCGCTGGATGAACTTGGCGCCCCGGCCTTCGGGCGGTTATTTTGGCCGCGGCCTATTTTTGGCACACGGAGGCCCCACACAAAGTCTCGCGGCATTCCGAGTCCGGCGGACGGAGTGGGCCAGCCCCACCCCCCAAGGCTATAGCGCGCCCGTTTTTGTGGCCTTTTTCCGCTGGACGAACTTTGCGCCCCGGACTTCGGGCGGTTATTTTTTGGTACGGCTTTCTCGCGGCCTATTTTTGGCACACGGAGGACCCTCGCAAATCCTCGCGGCATTCCGAGACCGGCGGACGAAGTTGGCCAGCCCAACCCCCCAAGGCTATAGCCCACCCGTTTGTGTGGCCTTTTTCCGCGGGACGAACTTGGCACCCCGGCCTTCGTGCGGTTATTTTTGGGTGAGGCTTTGCCCGCGGCCTATTTTTGGCACACGGAGGCGCCTCGCAAAGTCTCGCACCATTCCGAGTCCGGCGGACGAAGTTGGCCAGCCCCATCCCGCATGGCTATAGCCCACCCGTTTTTAAGGCCTTTTTCCGCTGGACGAATTTGTCGCCCCCGGCCTTCGGGTGGTTATTTTTGGGCGCGGCTGTGCCCACGGCCTATTTTTGGCACACGGAGGTGCCCTCGCAAATTCTTGCGCATTTCCGAGTCCGGCGGACAAAGTTGGCCAGCCCCACCGACCAAGGCTATAGCCCACCCGTTTTTGTGGCCTTTTTCCGCAGGACGAGCTTGGCACCCCGGCCTTCGGGCGGTTATTTTTGGGCGTGGCTTTGGACGCGGCCTATTTTTGGCACACGGAGGCCCCTCGGAAAGTCTCGCGGCATTCCGAGTCCGGCGGGCGAAGTAGGCCAGCCCCAAACCCCCAAGGTTATAGCCCACCCATTTTTGTGGCCTTTTTCCGCTGGACGAGCTTGGCGCCCCGGCCTTCGGGCGGTTATTTTTGGGCGCGGCTTTGGCCGCGGCCTATTTTTGGCGCACGGAGGCACCTCGCAAAGTCTCGCGGCATTCCGAGTCCGGCGGGCGAAGTAGGCCAGCCCCAAACCCCAAGGTTATAGCCCACCCATTTTTGTGGGCTTTTTCCACTGGACGAACTTGGCGCTCCGGCCTTTGGGTGGTTATTTTTGGGTGCGGCGTTGCCCGTGGCCTATTTTTGGCACACGGAGACCCCTCGCAAAGTCTCGTGGCATTCCGAGTCCGGCGGACGAAGTGGGCCAGCCCCACCCCCCAAGGCTATAGCCCACCCGTTTTTGTGGCCTTTTTTCCGCTGGACGAACTTGGCGCCCCCGGCCTTCGGGCGGTTATTTTTGGGCTAGGCTTTGCCCGCGGCCTATTTTTGGCACACGGAGGCGCCTCGCAAAGTCTCGCACCATTCCGAGTCCGGCGGACGAAGTTGGCCAGCCCCACCCCCCAAGGTTCCCACCCGTTTTTGTGGCCTTTTTCCGCTGGACGAACTTCGCGCCCCGGCCTTCGGGTGGTTATTTTTGGGTACGGGCGTTGCCCGTGGCCTATTTTTGGCACACGGAAGCCCCTCGTAAAGTCTCGTGGCATTCCGAGTCCGGCGGACGAAGTTGGCAAGCCCCACCCCCCAAGGCTATAGCCCACCCGTTTTTGTGGCCTTTTTCCGCTGGACGAACTTGGCGCCCCGGCCTTCGGGCGGTTATTTTTGGGCGCGGCTTTGCCCGCGGCCTATTTTTGGCACAAGGAGGTGGATCGCAATGTCTCACGCCATTCCTAGTCTGGCGGACGAACTAGGCCAGCCACACCCCCCAAGGCTATAGCCCACCCGTTTTTGTAGGCTTTTTCTGCTGGACGATCTTGGCGCCCCGGCCTTCGGGCGGTTATTTTTTGGCCGCGGCTGTACCCGCGGCCTATTTTTGGAACACGGAGGTGCCTCGCAAAGTCTCGCACCATTCCGAGTCCGGCGGACGAAGTTGGCCAGCCCCACCCCGCATGGCTATAGCCCACCCGTTTTTAAGGCCTTTTTCCGCAGGACGAATTTGGCGCCCCGGCCTTCGGGTGGTTATTTTTGGGCGCGGCTGTGCCCACGGCCTATTTTTGGCACACGGAGGCCCCTCGCAAAGTCTCGCGGCATTCCGAGTCCGGCGGACGAAGTGGGCCAGCCCCACCCCCAAAGGCTATAGCCCACCCCGATTTTGTGGCCTTTTTCCGCTGGACGAACATGGCACCCCGGCCTTCGGGCGGTTATTTTTGGGCGTGGCTGTGCATGCGGCCTATTTTTGGCACACGGAGGGGCCTCGCAAGGTCTCGCGCAATTCCGAGTCCGGCGGACGAAGTTGGCCAGCCCCACCCCCCAAGGCTATAGCCCACCCGTTTTTGTGGGCTTTTTCCGCTGGACGAACTTGCCGCCCCGGCCTTCGGGCGGTTATTTTTGGGTGCGGCTGTGCCCGTAGCCTATTTTTGGTACACGGAGGCGCCTCACAAAGTCTCGTGCAATTCCGAGTCCGGCGGACGAAGTTGACCAGCCCCACCCCCCAAGGTTATAGCCCACCCGTTTTTGTGGCCTTTTTCCGCTGGACGAACTTGGCGCCCCGGCCTTCGTCGAGTTATTTTTGGGAGCGGCTTTGCCCACGGACTATTTTTGGCACACCGGAGGCCCCTCGCAAAGTCACGCGGCATTCCGAGTCCGGCGGACGAAGTCGGCCAGCCCCACCCCCCAAGGCTATAGCCCATCCATTTTTGTGGGCTTTTTCCGCTGGACGAACATGGCACCCCGGCCTTCGGGCGGTTATTTTTGGGCGCGGCTGTGCCCGCTGCCTATTTTTGGCACACGGAGGCGCCTCGCAAAGTCTCGGGCCATTCCGAGTCCGGCGATCGAAGTTGGCCAGCCCCACCCCCCAAGGCTATAGCCCACCCGTTTTTGTGGGCTTTTTCCGCTGGACGAACTTGGCGCCCCGGCCTTCGGGCGGTTATTTTTGGGTGCGGCTGTGCCCGCAGCCTATTTTTGGTACACGGAGGCACCTCACAAAGTCTCACGCCATTCCGAGTCCGGCGGACGAAGTCGGCCATCCCCCACCGCCCAAGGCTAGAGCCCACCCGTTTTTGGGGGCTTTTTCCGCTGGACGAACTTGGCGCCCCGGCCTTGGCGCGGTTATTTTTTGGCGCGGCTGTGCCCGCGGCCTATTTTTGGCACACGGAGGTGCCTCGCAAAGTCTCACGCCATTCCGAGTCCGGCGATCGAAGTCGGCCAGCCCCACCCCCCAAGGCTATAGCCCTCCCGTTTTTGTGGCCTTTTTCCGCTGGACGAACTTGGCGCCCCGGCCTTCGTTGGCTTATTTTTGGGTGCGGCTTTGGCCGCGGCCTATTTTTGACACATGGAGGCCCCTCGTAAAGTCTCGCGGCATTCCAAGTCCGGCGGACGAAGTTGGCCAGCCCCACCCCCCAAGGCTATAGCCCATCCGTTTTTGTGGCCTTTTTCCGCTGGACGAACATGGTACGCCGGCCTTCGGGCGGTTATTTTTGGGCGCGGCTGTGCGCGCGGCCTATTTTTGGCACACGGAGGCACCTCGCAAAGTCTCGCACCATTCCGAGTCCAGCGATCGAAGTTGGCCAGCCCCACCCCCCAAGGCTATAGCCCACCCGTTTTTGTGGCCTTTTTCTGCTGGACGAAATTGGAGCCCCGGCGTTCGGGCAGTTATTTTTGGGCGCGGCTTTGACCGCGGCCTATTTTTGGCACACGGAGGCCCCTCGCAAAGTCTCGTGGCATTCCAAGTCCGGCGGACGAAGTTGGCCAGCCCCACCCCCCAAGGCTATAGCCCATCCGTTTTTGTGGCCTTTTTCCGCTGGACGAACATGGTACGCCGGCCTTCGGGCGGTTATTTTTGGGCGCGGCTGTGCCCGCGGCCTATTTTTGGCACACGGAGGCGCCTCACAAATTCTCGCGCCATTCCGAGTCCGGCGATCGAAGTTGGCCAGCCCCACCCCCCAAGGCTATAGCCCACCCGTTTTTGTGGCCTTTTTCCTCTGGACGAACTTGGCACCCCCGGGCTTCGGGCGGTAAT
>BTHF01000213.1:0-35401 GCA_033242345.1 Citrus unshiu
TAAGCCGCGGGCAAAGCCGCAGGCAAAGCCGCGCCCAAAAATAAGCGCCCGAAGGACGTGGTGCCAAAACCCCCCAGCGGAAAAATGGCCAAAAAACGGGTGGGCTATAGCCGTGGTGGGGGGCGCGGGCGAAGTTCGTCCGCCGGACTCGGAATGGGGCGAGACTTTGCGAGGGGCCTCGGGGGTGCCAAAAATAAGCCGCGGGCAAAGCCGCGCCCAAAAATAAGCGCCCGAAGGTCGTGGTGCCAAAACCTCCCAGCGGAAAAATGGCCAAAAAACGGGTGGGCTATAGCCTTGGTGGGGGGGCGCGGGCGAAGTTCGTCCGCCGGACTCGGAATCGGGCGAGACTTTGCGAGGGGCCTCGGGGTGCCAAAACTAAGCCACGGGCAAATCCGCGCTCAAAAATAAGCGCCCGAAGGTCGTGGTGCCAAAAACCCCCAACGGAAAAATGGCCAAAAAACGGGTGGGCTATAGCCTTGGTGGGGGGCGCGGGGGCGAAGTTCGTCCGCCGGACTCGGAATGGGGCGAGACTTTGCGAGGGGCCTCGGGGTGCCAAAAACAAGCCGCAGGCAAAGCCGCGCCCAAAAATAAGCACCCGAAGGACGTGGTGCCAAAACCCCCCAGCGGAAAAATGGCCAAAAAACGGGTGGGCTATAGCCTTGGTGGGGGGCGCGGTCGAAGTTCGTCCGCCGGACTCGGAATGGGGCGAGACTTTGCGAGGGGCCTCGGGGTGCCAAAACTAAGCCGCGGGCAAAGCCGCGCCCAAAAATAAGCGCCCGAAGGTCGTGGTGCCAAAAACCCCCAACGGAAAAATGGCCAAAAAACGGGTGGGCTATAGCCTTGGTGGGGGGCGCTGGCGAAGTTCGTCCGCCGGACTCGGAATGGGGCGAGACTTTGCGAGGGGCCTCGGGGTGCCAAAAACAAGCCGCAGGCAAAGCCGCGCCCAAAAATAAGCGCCCGAAGGACGTGGTGCCAAAACCCCCCAGCGGAAAAATGGCCAAAAAACGGGTGGGCTATAGCCTTGGTGGGGGGCGCGGTCGAAGTTCGTCCGCCGGACTCGGAATGGGGCGAGACTTTGCGAGGGGCCTCGGGGTGCCAAAACTAAGCCGCGGGCAAAGCCGCGCCCAAAAATAAGCGCCCGAAGGTCGTGGTGCCAAAACCCCCCAGCGGAAAAAATGGCCAAAAAACGGGGTGGGCTATAGCTTTGGTGGGGGGCGCGGGCGAAGTTCGTCCGCCGGACTCGGAATGGGGCGAGACTTTGCGAGGGGCCTCGGGGTGCCAAAACTAAGCCGTGGACAAAGCCGCGCCCCAAAAATAAGCGCCCGAAGGTCGTGGTGCCAAAACTCCCCAGCGGAAAAATGGCCAAAAAACGGGTGGGCTATAGCTTTGGTGGGGGGCGCGGGCGAAGTTCGTCCGCCGGACTCGGAATGGGGCGAGACTTTGCGAGGGGCCTCGGGGTGCCAAAACTAAGCCGCGGGCAAAGCCGCGCCCAAAAATAAGCGCCCGAAGGTCGTGGTGCCAAAACCCCCCAGCGGAAAAATGGCCAAAAAACGGGTGGGGCTATAGCCTTGGTGGGGGGGCGCGGGCGAAGTTCGTCCGCCGGACTCGGAATCGGGCGAGACTTTGCGAGGGGCCTCGGGGTGCCAAAACTAAGCCACGGGCAAATCCGCGCCCAAAAATAAGCGCCCGAAGGTCGTGGTGCCAAAAACCCCCAACGGAAAAAATGGCCAAAAAACGGGTGGGCTATAGCCTTGGTGGGGGGCGCGGGCGAAGTTCGTCCGCCGGACTCGGAATGGGGCGAGACTTTGCGAGGGGCCTCGGGGTGCCAAAAACAAGCCGCAGGCAAAGCCGCGCCCAAAAATAAGCGCCCGAAGGACGTGGTGCCAAAACCCCCCAGCGGAAAAATGGCCAAAAAACGGGTGGGCTATAGCCTTGGTGGGGGGCGCGGTCGAAGTTCGTCCGCCGGACTCGGAATGGGGCGAGACTTTGCGAGGGGCCTCGGGGGTGCCAAAACTAAGCCGCGGGCAAAGCCGCGCCCAAAAATAAGCGCCCGAAGGTCGTGGTGCCAAAAACCCCCAACGGAAAAATGGCCAAAAAACGGGGTGGGCTATAGCCTTGGTGGGGGGCGCTGGCGAAGTTCGTCCGCCGGACTCGGAATGGGGCGAGACTTTGCGAGGGGCCTCGGGGTGCCAAAAACAAGCCGCAGGCAAAGCCGCGCCCAAAAATAAGCGCCCGAAGGACGTGGTGCCAAAACCCCCCAGCGGAAAAAATGGCCAAAAAACGGGGTGGGCTATAGCCTTGGTGGGGGGGCGCGGTCGAAGTTCGTCCGCCGGACTCGGAATGGGGCGAGACTTTGCGAGGGGGCCTCGGGGTGCCAAAACTAAGCCGCGGGCAAAGCCGCGCCCAAAAATAAGCGCCCGAAGGTCGTGGTGCCAAAAACCCCCAACGGAAAAATGGCCAAAAAACGGGTGGGCTATAGCCTTGGTGGGGGGCGCTGGCGAAGTTCGTCCGCCGGACTCGGAATGGGGCGAGACTTTGCGAGGGGCCTCGGGGGTGCCAAAAACAAGCCGCAGGCAAAGCCGCAGGCAAAGCCGCGCCCAAAAATAAGCGCCCGAAGGACGTGGTGCCAAAACCCCCCAGCGGAAAAATGGCCAAAAAACGGGTGGGCTATAGCCTTGGTGGGGGGCGCGGTCGAAGTTCGTCCGCCGGACTCGGAATGGGGCGAGACTTTGCGAGGGGCCTCGGGGTGCCAAAACTAAGCCGCGGGCAAAGCCGCGCCCAAAAATAAGCGCCCGAAGGACGTGGTGCCAAAACCCCCCAGCGGAAAAATGGCCAAAAAACGGGTGGGCTATAGCCTTGGTGGGGGGCGCGGTCGAAGTTCGTCCGCCGGACTCGGAATGGGGCGAGACTTTGCGAGGGGCCTGGGGTGCCAAAACTAAGCCGCGGGCAAAGCCGCGCCCAAAAATAAGCGCCCGAAGGTCGTGGTGCCAAAAACCCCCAACGGAAAAAATGGCCAAAAAACGGGTGGGCTATAGCCTTGGTGGGGGGCGCTGGCGAAGTTCGTCCGCCGGACTCGGAATGGGGCGAGACTTTGCGAGGGGCCTCGGGGTGCCAAAAACAAGCCGCAGGCAAAGCCGCAGGCAAAGCCGCGCCCAAAAATAAGCGCCCGAAGGACGTGGTGCCAAAACCCCCCAGCGGAAAAATGGCCAAAAAACGGGTGGGCTATAGCCTTGGTGGGGGGGCGCGGTCGAAGTTCGTCCGCCGGACTCGGAATGGGGCGAGACTTTGCGAGGGGCCTCGGGGTGCCAAAACTAAGCCGCGGGCAAAGCCGCGCCCAAAAATAAGCACGCGAAGGTCGTGGTGCCAAAACCCCCCAGCGGAAAAATGGCCAAAAAACGGGTGGGCTATAGCTTTGGTGGGGGGCGCGGGCGAAGTTCGTCCGCCGGACTCGGAATGGGGCGAGACTTTGCGAGGGGCCTCGGGGGTGCCAAAACTAAGCCGTGGACAAAGCCGCGCCCAAAAATAAGCGCCCGAAGGTCGTGGTGCCAAAACTCCCCAGCGGAAAAATGGCCAAAAAACGGGTGGGGCTATAGCTTTGGTGGGGGGGCGCGGGGCGAAGTTCGTCCGCCGGACTCGGAATGGGGCGAGACTTTGCGAGGGGCCTCGGGGTGCCAAAACTAAGCCGCGGGCAAAGCCGCGCCCAAAAATAAGCGCCCGAAGGTCGTGGTGCCAAAACCCCCCAGCGGAAAAATGGCCAAAAAACGGGTGGGCTATAGCCTTGGTGGGGGGCGCGGGGCGAAGTTCGTCCGCCGGACTCGGAATGGGGCGAGACTTTGGGAGGGGCCTCGGGGTGCCAAAAATAAGCTGCGGGCAAAGCCGCGCCCGAAGGTCGTGGTGCCAAAACCCCCCAGCGGAAAAGTGGCCAAAAAACGGGTGGGCTATAGCCTTGGTGGGGGGCGCGGTCGAAGTTCGTCCGCCGGACTCGGAATGGGGCGAGACTTTGCGAGGGGGCCTCGGGGTGCCAAAAACAAGCCGCAGGCAAAGCTGCGCCCAAAAATAAGCGCCCGAAGGACGTGGTGCCAAAACCCCCCAGCGGAAAAATGGCCAAAAAACGGGGTGGGCTATAGCCTTGGTGGGGGGCGCGGGCGAAGTTCGTCCGCCGGACTCGGAATGGGGCGAGACTTTGCGAGGGGCCTCGGGGGGGTGCCAAAACTAAGCCGCGGGCAAAGCCGCGCCCAAAAATAAGCGCCCGAAGGTCGTGGTGCAATAACCCCCCAGCGGAAAAATGGCCAAAAAACGGGTGGGGCTATAGCTTTGGTGGGGGGCGCGGGCGAAGTTCGTCCGCCGGACTCGGAATGGGAATGGGGCGAGACTTTGCGAGGGGCCTCGGGGTGCCAAAACTAAGCCGCGGGCAAAGCCGCGCCCAAAAATAAGCGCCCGAAGGTCGTGGTGCCAAAACCCCCCAGCGGAAAAATGGCCAAAAAACGGGTGGGCTATAGCCTTGGTGGGGGGGCGCGGGCGAAGTTCGTCCGCCGGACTCGGAATGGGGCGAGACTTTGGGAGGGGCCTCGGGGTGCCAAAAATAAGCCGCGGGCAAAGCCGCGCCCGAAGGTCGTGGTGCCAAAACCCCCCAGCGGAAAAATGGCCAAAAAACGGGTGGGCTATAGCCTTGGTGGGGGGCGCGGGCGAAGTTCGTCCGCCGGACTCGGAATGGGGCGAGACTTTGCGAGGGGCCTCGGGGTGCCAAAACTAAGCCGCGGGCAAAGCCGCGCCCAAAAATAAGCGCCCGAAGGTCGTGGTGCCAAAACCCCCCAGCGGAAAAATGGCCAAAAAACGGGTGGGCTATAGCCTTGGTGGGGGGCGCGGGCGAAGTTCGTCCGCCGGACTCGGAATGGGGCGAGACTTTGCGAGGGGCCTCGGGGTGCCAAAAATAAGCCGCGGGCAAAGCCGCACCCAAAAATAAGCGCCCGAAGGTCGTGGTGCCAAAACCTCCCAGCGGAAAAATGGCCAAAAAACAGGTGGGCTATAGCCTTGGTGGGGGGGCGCGGGCGAAGTTCGTCCGCCGGACTCGGAATGGGGCGAGACTTTGGGAGGGGCCTCGGGGTGCCAAAAATAAGCTGCGGGCAAAGCCGCGCCCGAAGGTCGTGGTGCCAAAACCCCCCAGCGGAAAAGTGGCCAAAAAACGGGTGGGCTATAGCCTTGGTGGGGGGCGCGGTCGAAGTTCGTCCGCCGGACTCGGAATGGGGCGAGACTTTGCGAGGGGCCTCGGGGTGCCAAAAACAAGCCGCAGGCAAAGCTGCGCCCAAAAATAAGCGCCCGAAGGACGTGGTGCCAAAACCCCCCAGCGGAAAAATGGCCAAAAAACGGGTGGGCTATAGCCTTGGTGGGGGGCGCGGGCGAAGTTCGTCCGCCGGACTCGGAATGGGGCGAGACTTTGCGAGGGGCCTCGGGGTGCCAAAACTAAGCCGCGGGCAAAGCCGCGCCCAAAAATAAGCGCCCGAAGGTCGTGGTGCAATAACCCCCCAGCGGAAAAATGGCCAAAAAACGGGTGGGCTATAGCTTTGGTGGGGGGCGCGGGCGAAGTTCGTCCGCCGGACTCGGAATGGGGCGAGACTTTGCGAGGGGCCTCGGGGTGCCAAAACTAAGCCGCGGGCAAAGCCGCGCCCAAAAATAAGCGCCCGAAGGTCGTGGTGCCAAAACCCCCCAGCGGAAAAATGGCCAAAAAACGGGTGGGCTATAGCCTTGGTGGGGGGCGCGGGCGAAGTTCGTCCGCCGGACTCGGAATGGGGCGAGACTTTGGGAGGGGCCTCGGGGTGCCAAAAATAAGCCGCGGGCAAAGCCGCGCCCGAAGGTCGTGGTGCCAAAACCCCCCAGCGGAAAAATGGCCAAAAAACGGGTGGGCTATAGCCTTGGTGGGGGGCGCGGGCGAAGTTCGTCCGCCGGACTCGGAATGGGGCGAGACTTTGCGAGGGGCCTCGGGGTGCCAAAACTAAGCCGCGGGCAAAGCCGGCGCCCAAAAATAAGCGCCCGAAGGTCGTGGTGCCAAAACCCCCCAGCGGAAAAATGGCCAAAAAACGGGTGGGCTATAGCCTTGGTGGGGGGCGCGGGCGAAGTTCGTCCGCCGGACTCGGAATGGGGCGAGACTTTGCGAGGGGCCTCGGGGTGCCAAAAATAAGCCGCGGGCAAAGCCGCGCCCAAAAATAAGTGCCCGAACGTCGTGGTGCCAAACCCCCCAGCGGAAAAATGGCCAAAAAACGGGTGGGCTATAGCGTTGGTGGGGGGCGCGGGCGAAGTTCGTCCGCCGGACTCGGAATGGGGCGAGACTTT
This sequence comes from Citrus unshiu, assembly GCA_033242345.1. Taxonomy (NCBI): domain Eukaryota; kingdom Viridiplantae; phylum Streptophyta; class Magnoliopsida; order Sapindales; family Rutaceae; genus Citrus; species Citrus unshiu. The sequence continues at coordinate 6,328 of BTHF01000213.1, forward strand.
GCGAGGGGGCCTCGGGGTGCCAAAACTAAGCCGCGGGCAAAGCCGCGCCCAAAAATAAGCGCCCGAAGGTCGTGGTGCCAAAACCCCCCAGCGGAAAAATGGCCAAAAAACGGGTGGGCTATAGCTTTGGTGGGGGGCGCGGGCGAAGTTCGTCCGCCGGACTCGGAATGGGGGCGAGACTTTGCGAGGGGCCTCGGGGGTGCCAAAACTAAGCCGCGGGCAAAGCCGCGGGCAAAGCCGCGCCCAAAATAAGCGCCCGAAGGTCGTGGTGCAATAACCCCCCAGCGGAAAAATGGCCAAAAAACGGGTGGGCAATAGCTTTGGTGGGGGGCGCGGGCGAAGTTCGTCCGCCGGACTCGGAATGGGGCGAGACTTTGCGAGGGGCCTCGGGGTGCCAAAACTAAGCCGCGGGCAAAGCCGCCCCCAAAAATAAGCGCCCGAAGGTCGTGGTGCCAAAACCCCCCAGCGGAAAAATGGCCAAAAAACGGGTGGGCTATAGCCTTGGTGGGGGGCGCGGGCGAAGTTCGTCCGCCGGACTCGGAATGGGGCGAGACTTTGGGAGGGGCCTCGGGGTGCCAAAAATAAGCCGCGGGCAAAGCCGCGCCCGAAGGTCGTGGTGCCAAAACCCCCCAGCGGAAAAATGGCCAAAAAACGGGTGGGCTATAGCCTTGGTGGGGGGGCGCGGGCGAAGTTCGTCCGCCGGACTCGGAATGGGGCGAGACTTTGCGAGGGGCCTCGGGGTGCCAAAACTAAGCCGCGGGCTAAGCCGCACCCAAAAATAAGCGCCCGAAGGTCGTGGTGCCAAAACCCCCCAGCGGAAAAAATGGCCAAAAAACGGGTGGGCTATAGCCTTGGTGGGGGGCGCGGGCGAAGTTCGTCCGCCGGACTCGGAATGGGGCGAGACTTTGCGATGGGCCTCGGGGTGCCAAAACTAAGCCGCGGACAAAGCCGTGCCCAAAAATAAGCGCCCGAAGGTCGTGGTGCCAAAACCCCCCAGCGGAAAAATGGCCAAAAAACGGGTGGGCTATAGCCTTGGTGGGGGGCGCGGTCGAAGTTCGTCCACCGGACTCGGAATGGGGCGGGACTTTGCGAGGGGCCTCGGGGTGCCAAAAATAAGCCGCGGGCAAAGCCGCGCCCAAAAATAAGCGCCCGAAGGTCGTGGTGCCAAAACCCCCCAGCGGAAAAATGGCCAAAACACAGGTGGGCTATAGCCTTGGTGGGGGGCGCGGGCGAAGTTCGTCCGCCGGACTCGGAATGGGGCGAGACTTTGCGAGGGGCCTCGGGGTGCCAAAAATAAGCCGCGGGCAAAGCCGCGCCCAAAAATAAGCGCCCGAAGGTCGTGGTGGCAAAACCCCCCAGCGGAAAAATGGCCAAAAAATGGGTGGGCTATAGCCTCTGTGGGGGGCGCGGGCGAAGTTCGTCCGCCAGACTCGGAATGGGGCGAGACTTTGCAAGGGGCCTCGGGGGTGCCAAAAATAAGCCGCGGGCAAAGCCGCGCCCAAAAATAAGCGCCCGAAGGTCGTGGTGGCAAAACCCCCCAGCGGAAAAATGGCCAAAAAACGGGTGGGCTATAGCCTTTGTGGGGGGCGCGGGCGAAGTTCGTCCGCCAGACTCGGAATGGGGCGAGATTTTGCGAGGGGCCTCGGGGTGCCAAAAATAAGCCGCGGGCAAAGCCGCGCCCAAAAATAAGTGCCCGAAGGTCGTGGTGCCAAAACCGCCCAGCGGAAAAATGGCCAAAAAACGGGTGGGCTATAGCCTTGGTGGGGGGCGCGGGCGAAGTTCGTCCGCCGGACTCGGAATGGGGCGAGACTTTGCGAGGGGCCTCGGGGTGCCAAAAATAAGCCGCGGGCAAAGCCGCGCCCAAAAATAAGTGCCCGAAGGTCGTGGTGCCAAAAACCCCCAGCGGAAAAATGGCCAAAAAACGGGTGGGCTATAGCCTTGGTGGGGGGCGCGGGCGAAGTTCGTCCGCCGGACTCGGAATGGGGCGAGACTTTGCGAGGGGCCTCGGGGTGCCAAAAATAAGCCGCGGGCAAAGCCGCGCCCAAAAATAAGCGCCCGAACGTCGTGGTGCCAAAACCCCCCAGCGGAAAAATGGCCAAAAAACGGGTGGGCTATAGCGTTGGTGGGGGGGCGCGGGCGAAGTTCGTCCGCCGGACTCGGAATGGGGCGAGACTTTGCGAGGGGCCTCGGGGTGCCAAAACTAAGCCGCGGGCAAAGCCGCGCCCAAAAATAAGCGCCCGAAGGTCGTGGTGCCAAAAACCCCCAGCGGAAAAATGGCCAAAAAAACGGGTGGGCTTTAGCCTTGGTGGGGGGCGCGGGCGAAGTTCGTCCGCCGGACTCGGAATGGGGCGAGACTTTGCGAGGGGCCTCGGGGTGCCAAAACTAAGCCGCGGCCAAAGCCGTGCCCAAAAATAAGCGCCCGAAGGTCGTGGTGCCAAAACCCCCCAGCGGAAAATTGGCCAAAAAACGGGTGGGCTATAGCCTTGGTGGGGGGCGCGGGCGAAGTTCGTCCGCCGGACTCGGAATGGGGAGAGACTTTGCGAGGGGCCTCGGGGTGCCAAAAGTAAGCCGCGGGCAAAGCCGCGCCCAAAAATAAGCGCCCGAAGGTCGTGGTGGCAAAACCCCCCAGCGGAAAAATGGCCAAAAAACGGGTGGGCTATAGCCTTTGTGGGGGGCGCGGGCGAAGTTCGTCCGCCAGACTCGGAATGGGGCGAGATTTTGCGAGGGGCCTCGGGGTGCCAAAACTAAGCCGCTGGCAAAGCCGCGCCCAAAAATAAGCGCCCGAAGGTCGTGGTGCCAAAAACCCCCAGCGGAAAAATGGCCAAAAAACGGGTGGGCTATAGCCTTGGTGGGGGGCGCGGGCGAAGTTCGTCCGCCGGACTCGGAATGGGGCGAGACTTTGCGAGGGGCCTCGGGGTGCCAAAACTAAGCCGCGGACAAAGCCGTGCCCAAAAATAAGCGCCCGAAGGTCGTGGTGCCAAAACCCCCCAGCGGAAAAATGGCCAAAAAACGGGTGGGCTATAGCGTTGGTGGGGGGGCGCGGGCGAAGTTCGTCCGCCGGACTCGGAATGGGGCGAGACTTTGCGAGGGGCCTCGGGGTGCCAAAACTAAGCCGCGGGCAAAGCCGCGCCCAAAAATAAGCGCCCGAAGGTCGTGGTGCCAAAAACCCCCAGCGGAAAAATGGCCAAAAAACGGGTGGGCTATAGCCTTGGTGGGGGGCGCGGGGCGAAGTTCGTCCGCCGGACTCGGAATGGGGCGAGACTTTGCGAGGGGCCTCGGGGTGCCAAAAATAAGCCGCGGGCAAAGCCGCGCCCAAAAATAAGCGCCCGAACGTCGTGGTGCCAAAACCCCCCAGCGGAAAAATGGCCAAAAAACGGGTGGGCTATAGCGTTGGTGGGGGGCGCGGGCGAAGTTCGTCCGCCGGACTCGGAATGGGGCGAGACTTTGCGAGGGGCCTCGGGGTGCCAAAACTAAGCCGCGGGCAAAGCCGCGCCCAAAAATAAGCGCCCGAAGGTCGTGGTGCCAAAAACCCCCAGCGTAAAAATGGCCAAAAAACGGGTGGGCTATAGCCTTGGTGGGGGGCGCGGGCGAAGTTCGTCCGCCGGACTCGGAATGGGGCGAGACTTTGCGAGGGGCCTCGGGGTGCCAAAAACTAAGCCGCGGCCAAAGCCGTGCCCAAAAATAAGCGCCCGAAGGTCGTGGTGCCAAAACCCCCCAGCGGAAAATTGGCCAAAAAACGGGTGGGCTATAGCCTTGGTGGGGGGCGCGGGCGAAGTTCGTCCGCCGGACTCGGAATGGGGAGAGACTTTGCGAGGGGCCTCGGGGTGCCAAAAGTAAGCCGCGGGCAAAGCCGCGCCCAAAAATAAGCGCCCGAAGGTCGTCGTGCCAAAACCCCCCAGCGGAAAAATGGCCAAAAAACGGGTGGGCTATAGCCTTGGTGGGGGGCGCGGTCGAAGTTCGTCCACCGGACTCGGAATGGGGCGGGACTTTGCGAGGGGCCTCGGGGTGCCAAAACTAAGCCGCGGCCAAAGCCGTGCCCAAAAATAAGCGCCCGAAGGTCGTGGTGCCAAAACCCCCCAGCGGAAAAATGGCCAAAAAACGGGTGGGCTATAGCCTTGGTGGGGGGGCGCGGGCGAAGTTCGTCCGCCGGACTCGGAATGGGAAGAAACTTTGCGAGGGGCCTCGGGGTACCAAAAGTAAGCCGCGGGCAAAGCTGCGCCCAAAGGTCGTGGTGCCAAAACCCCCCAGCGGAAAAAATGGCCAAAAAACGGGTGGGCTATAGCCTTGGTGGGGGGCGCGGTCGAAGTTCGTCCACCGGACTCGGAATGGGGCGGGACTTTGCGAGGGGCCTCGGGGTGCCAAAAATAAGCCGCGGGCAAAGCCGCGCCCAAAAATAAGCGCCCGAAGGTCGTGGTGCCAAAACCCCCCAGCGGAAAAATGGCCAAAAAACGGGTGGGCTATAGCCTTGGTGGGGGGCGCGGGCGAAGTTCGTCCGCCGGACTCGGAATGGGGCGAGACTTTGCGAGGGGCCTCGGGGTACCAAAACTAAGCCGCGGACAAAGCCGTGCCCAAAAATAAGCGCCCGAAGGTCGTGGTGCCAAAACCCCCCAGCGGAAAAATGGCCAAAAAACGGGTGGGCTATAGCCTTGGTGGGGGGCGCGGTCGAAGTTCGTCCACCGGACTCGGAATGGGACGGGACTTTGCGAGGGGCCTCGGGGGTGCCAAAAATAAGCCGCGGGCAAAGCCGCGCCCAAAAATAAGCGCCCGAAGGTCGTGGTGCCAAAACCCCCCAGCGGAAAAATGGCCAAAAAACGGGTGGGCTATAGCCGTGGTGGGGGGCGCGGGCGAAGTTCGTCCGCCGGACTCGGAATGGGGCGAGACATTGCGAGGGGCCTCGGGGTGCCAAAACTAAGCCGCGGCCAAAGCCGTGCCCAAAAATAAGCGCCCGAAGGTCGTGGTGCCAAAACCCCCCAGCGGGAAAATGGCCAAAAAACGGGTGGGCTATAGCCTTGGTGGGGGGGCGCGGGCGAAGTTCGTCCGCCGGACTCGGAATGGGGAGAGACTTTGCGAGGGGCCTCGGGGTGCCAAAAGTAAGCCGCGGGCAAAGCCACGCCCAAAAATAAGCGCCCGAAGGTCGTGGTGCCAAAACCCCCCAGCGGAAAAATGGCCAAAAAACGGGTGGGCTATAGCCTTGGTGGGGGGCGCGGTCGAAGTTCGTCCACCGGACTCGGAATGCGGCGGGACTTTGCGAGGGGCCTCGGGGTGCCAAAAATAAGCCGCGGGCAAAGCCGCGCCCAAAAATAAGCGCCCGAAGGTCGTGGTGGCAAAACCCCCCAGCGGAAAAATGGCCAAAAAACGGGTGGGCTATAGCCTCTGTGGGGGGGCGCGGGCGAAGTTCGTCCGCCAGACTCGGAATGGGGCGAGACTTTGCGAGGGGCCTCGGGGTGCCAAAAATAAGCCGCGGGCAAAGCCGCGCCCAAAAATAAGCGCCCGAAGGTCGTGGTGGCAAAACCCCCCAGCGGAAAAATGGCCAAAAAACGGGTGGGCTATAGCCTTTGTGGGAGGCGCGGGCGAAGTTCGTCCGCCAGACTCGGAATGGGGCGAGATTTTGCGAGGGGCCTCGGGGTGCCAAAACTAAGCCGCTGGCAAAGCCGCGCCCAAAAATAAGCGCCCGAAGGTCGTGGTGCCAAAAACCCCCAGCGGAAAAATGGCCAAAAAACGGGTGGGCTATAGCCTTGGTGGGGGGCGCGGGCGAAGTTCGTCCGCCGGACTCGGAATGGGGCGAGACTTTGCGAGGGGCCTCGGGGTGCCAAAACTAAGCCGCGGACAAAGCCGTGCCCAAAAATAAGCGCCCGAAGGTCGTGGTGCCAAAACCCCCCAGCGGAAAAATGGCCAAAAAACGGGTGGGCTATAGCGTTGGTGGGGGGCGCGGGCGAAGTTCGTCCGCCGGACTCGGAATGGGGCGAGACTTTGCGAGGGACCTCGGGGTGCCAAAAATAAGCCGCGGGCAAAGCCGCGCCCGAAGGTCGTGGTGCCAAAACCCCCCAGCGGAAAAATGGCCAAAAAACGGGTGGGCTATAGCCTTGGTGGGGGGCGCGGGCGAAGTTCGTCCGCCGGACTCGGAATGGGGCGAGACTTTGCGAGGGGCCTCGGGGTGCCAAAACTAAGCCGCGGGCTAAGCCGCGCCCAAAAATAAGCGCCCGAAGGTCGTGGTGCCAAAACCCCCCAGCGGAAAAATGGCCAAAAAAACGGGTGGGCTATAGCCTTGGTGGGGGGCGCGGGCGAAGTTCGTCCGCCGGACTCGGAATGGGGCGAGACTTTGCGATGGGCCTCGGGGTGCCAAAACTAAGCCGCGGACAAAGCCGTGCCCAAAAATAAGCGCCCGAAGGTCGTGGTGCCAAAACCCCCCAGCGGAAAAATGGCCAAAAAACGGGTGGGGCTATAGCCTTGGTGGGGGGCGCGGTCGAAGTTCGTCCACCGGACTCGGAATGGGGCGGGACTTTGCGAGGGGCCTCGGGGGTGCCAAAAAATAAGCCGCGGGCAAAGCCGCGCCCGAAGGTCGTGGTGCCAAAACCCCCCAGCGGAAAAATGGCCAAAACACAGGTGGGCTATAGCCTTGGTGGGGGGCGCGGGGCGAAGTTCGTCCGCCGGACTCGGAATGGGGCGAGACTTTGCGAGGGGCCTCGGGGTGCCAAAAATAAGCCGCGGGCAAAGCCGCGCCCAAAAATAAGCGCCCGAAGGTCGTGGTGGCAAAACCCCCCAGCGGAAAAATGGCCAAAAAATGGGTGGGCTATAGCCTCTGTGGGGGGCGCGGGCGAAGTTCGTCCGCCAGACTCGGAATGGGGCGAGACTTTGCAAGGGGCCTCGGGGTGCCAAAAATAAGCCGCGGGCAAAGCCGCGCCCAAAAATAAGCGCCCGAAGGTCGTGGTGGCAAAACCCCCCAGCGGAAAAATGGCCAAAAAACGGGTGGGCTATAGCCTTTGTGGGGGGCGCGGGCGAAGTTCGTCCGCCAGACTCGGAATGGGGCGAGATTTTGCGAGGGGCCTCGGGGTGCCAAAAATAAGCCGCGGGCAAAGCCGCGCCCAAAAATAAGTGCCCGAAGGTCGTGGTGCCAAAACCGCCCAGCGGAAAAATGGCCAAAAAACGGGTGGGCTATAGCCTTGGTGGGGGGCGCGGGCGAAGTTCGTCCGCCGGACTCGGAATGGGGCGAGACTTTGCGAGGGGCCTCGGGGTGCCAAAAATAAGCCGCGGGCAAAGCCGCGCCCAAAAATAAGTGCCCGAAGGTCGTGGTGCCAAAAACCCCCAGCGGAAAAATGGCCAAAAAACGGGTGGGCTATAGCCTTGGTGAATGGGGCGAGACTTTGCGAGGGGCCTCGGGGGTGCCAAAAATAAGCCGCGGGCAAAGCCGCGCCCAAAAATAAGCGCCCGAACGTCGTGGTGCCAAAACCCCCCAGCGGAAAAATGGCCAAAAAACGGGTGGGCTATAGCGTTGGTGGGGGGCGCGGGCGAAGTTCGTCCGCCGGACTCGGAATGGGGCGAGACTTTGCGAGGGGCCTCGGGGTGCCAAAACTAAGCCGCGGGCAAAGCCGCGCCAAAAATAAGCGCCCGAAGGTCGTGGTGCCAAAAACCCCCAGCGGAAAAATGGCCAAAAAACGGGTGGGCTTTAGCCTTGGTGGGGGGCGCGGGCGAAGTTCGTCCGCCGGACTCGGAATGGGGCGAGACTTTGCGAGGGGCCTCGGGGTGCCAAAACTAAGCCGCGGCCAAAGCCGTGCCAAAAATAAGCGCCCGAAGGTCGTGGTGCCAAAACCCCCCAGCGGAAAATTGGCCAAAAAACGGGTGGGCTATAGCCTTGGTGGGGGGCGCGGGCGAAGTTCGTCCGCCGGACTCGGAATGGGGAGAGACTTTGCGAGGGGCCTCGGGGTGCCAAAAGTAAGCCGCGGGCAAAGCCGCGCCCAAAAATAAGCGCCCGAAGGTCGTCGTGCCAAAACCCCCCAGCGGAAAAATGGCCAAAAAACGGGTGGGCTATAGCCTTGGTGGGGGGCGCGGTCGAAGTTCGTCCACCGGACTCGGAATGGGGCGGGACTTTGCGAGGGGCCTCGGGGTGCCAAAACTAAGCCGCGGCCAAAGCCGTGCCCAAAAATAAGCGGCCGAAGGTCGTGGTGCCAAAACCCCCCAGCGGAAAAATGGCCAAAAAAACGGGTGGGCTATAGCCTTGGTGGGGGGCGCGGGCGAAGTTCGTCCGCCGGACTCGGAATGGGGAGAAACTTTGCGAGGGGCCTCGGGGTACCAAAAGTAAGCCGCGGGCAAAGCTGCGCCCAAAAATAAGCGCCCAAAGGTCGTGGTGCCAAAACCCCCCAGCGGAAAAATGGCCAAAAAACGGGTGGGCTATAGCCTTGGTGGGGGGCGCGGTCGAAGTTCGTCCACCGGACTCGGAATGGGGCGGGACTTTGCGAGGGGCCTCGGGGTGCCAAAAATAAGCCGCGGGCAAAGCCGCGGCCCAAAAATAAGCGCCCGAAGGTCGTGGTGCCAAAACCCCCCAGCGGAAAGATGGCCAAAAAACGGGTGGGCTATAGCCTTGGTGGGGGGCGCGGGCGAAGTTCGTCCGCCGGACTCGGAATGGGGCGAGACTTTGCGAGGGGCCTCGGGGTGCCAAAACTAAGCCGCGGACAAAGCCGTGCCAAAAATAAGCGCCCGAAGGTCGTGGTGCCAAAACCCCCCAGCGGAAAAATGGCCAAAAAACGGGTGGGCTATAGCCTTGGTGGGGGGCGCGGTCGAAGTTCGTCCACCGGACTCGGAATGGGACGGGACTTTGCGAGGGGCCTCGGGGTGCCAAAAATAAGCCGCGGACAAAGCCGCGCCCAAAAATAAGCGCCCGAAGGTCGTGGTGCCAAAACCCCCCAGCGGAAAAATGGCCAAAAAACGGGTGGGCTATAGCCGTGGTGGGGGGCGCGGGCGAAGTTCTGTCCGCCGGACTCGGAATGGGGCGAGACATTGCGAGGGGCCTCGGGGTGCCAAAACTAAGCCGCGGCCAAAGGTCGGTCAATGCGTGCCCAAAAATAAGCGCCCGAAGGTCGTGGTGCCAAAACCCCCCAGCGGGAAAATGGCCAAAAAACGGTGTGGCTATAGCCTTGGTGGGGGGCGCGGGCGAAGTTCGTCCGCCGGACTCGGAATGGGGAGAGACTTTGCGAGGGGCCTCGGGGTGCCAAAAGTAAGCCGCGGGCAAAGCCGCGCCCAAAAATAAGCGCCCGAAGGTCGTGGTGCCAAAACCCCCCAGCGGAAAAATGGCCAAAAAACGGGTGGGCTATAGCCTTGGTGGGGGGGCGCGGTCGAAGTTCGTCCACCGGACTCGGAATGGGGCGGGACTTTGCGAGGGGCCCTCGGGGTGCCAAAAATAAGCCGCGGGCAAAGCCGCGCCCAAAAATAAGCGCCCGAAGGTCGTGGTGCCAAAACCCCCCAGCGGAAAAATGGACAAAACACAGGTGGGCTATAGCCTTGGTGGGGGGCGCGGGCGAAGTTTGTCCGCCGGACTCGGAATGGGGCGAGACTTTGCGAGGGGCCTCGGGGTGCCAAAAATAAGCCGCGGGCAAAGCCGCGCCCAAAAATAAGCGCCCGAAGGTCGTGGTGGCAAAACCCCCCAGCGGAAAAATGGCCAAAAAACGGGTGGGCTATAGCCTCTGTGGGGGGCGCGGGCGAAGTTCGTCCGCCAGACTCGGAATGGGGCGAGACTTTGCGAGGGGCCTCGGGGTGCCAAAAATAAGCCGCGGGCAAAGCCGCGCCCAAAATAAGCGCCCGAAGGTCGTGGTGGCAAAACCCCCCAGCGGAAAAATGGCCAAAAAACGGGTGGGCTATAGCCTTTGTGGGGGCGCGGGGCGAAGTTCGTCCGCCAGACTCGGAATGGGGCGAGATTTTGCGAGGGGCCTCGGGGTGCCAAAACTAAGCCGCTGGCAAAGCCGCGCCCAAAAATAAGCGCCCGAAGGTCGTGGTGCCAAAAACCCCCAGCGGAAAAATGGCCAAAAAACGGGTGGGCTATAGCCTTGGTGGGGGGCGCGGGCGAAGTTCGTCCGCCGGACTCGGAATGGGGCGAGACTTTGCGAGGGCCTCGGGGTGCCAAAACTAAGCCGCGGACAAAGCCGTGCCCAAAAATAAGCGCCCGAAGGTCGTGGTGCCAAAACCCCACAGCGGAAAAATGGCCAAAAAACGGGTGGGCTATAGCGTTGGTGGGGGGCGCGGGCGAAGTTCGTCCGCCGGACTCGGAATGGGGCGAGACTTTGCGAGGGGCCTCGGGGTGCCAAAACTAAGCCGCGGGCAAAGCCGCGCTAAAAAATAAGCGCCCGAAGGTCGTGGTGCCAAAAACCCCCAGCGGAAAAATGGCCAAAAAACGGGTGGGCTATAGCCTTGGTGGGGGGCGGCGGGCGAAGTTCGTCCGCCGGACTCGGAATGGGGCGAGACTTTGCGAGGGGCCTCGGGGTGCCAAAAATAAGCCGCGGGCAAAGCCGCGCCCAAAAATAAGCGCCCGAACGTCGTGGTGCCAAAACCCCCCAGCGGAAAAATGGCCAAAAAACGGGTGGGCTATAGCGTTGGTGGGGGGCGGCGGGCGAAGTTCGTCCGCCGGACTCGGAATGGGGCGAGACTTTGCGAGGGGCCCCTCGGGGTGCCAAAACTAAGCCGCGGGCAAAGCCGCGCCCAAAAATAAGCGCCCGAAGGTCGTGGTGCCAAAAACCCCCAGCGTAAAAATGGCCAAAAAACGGGTGGGCTATAGCCTTGGTGGGGGGGCGCGGGCGAAGTTCGTCCGCCGGACTCGGAATGGGGCGAGACTTTGCGAGGGGCCTCGGGGTGCCAAAACTAAGCCGCGGCCAAAGCCGTGCCCAAAAATAAGCGCGCCGAAGGTCGTGGTGCCAAAACCCCCCAGCGGAAAATTGGCCCAAAAAACGGGTGGGCTATAGCCTTGGTGGGGGGGCGCGGGCGAAGTTCGTCCGCCGGACTCGGAATGGGGAGAGACTTTGCGAGGGGCCTCGGGGTGCCAAAAGTAAGCCGCGGGCAAAGCCGCGCCCAAAAATAAGCGCGCCGAAGGTCGTCGTGCCAAAACCCCCAGCGGAAAAATGGCCAAAAAACGGGTGGGCTATAGCCTTGGTGGGGGGGCGCGGTCGAAGTTCGTCCACCGGACTCGGCAATGGGGCGGGACTTTGCGAGGGCCTCGGGGGTGCCAAAACTAAGCCGCGGCCAAAGCCTGGTGCCCAAAATAAGCGCCCGAAGGTCGTGGTGCCAAAACCCCCCAGCGGAAAAATGGCCAAAAAACGGTGGGCTATAGCCTTGGTGGGGGCGCGGGCGAAGTTCGTCCGCCGGACTCGGAATGGGAAGAAACTTTGCGAGGGCCTCGGGGTACCAAAAGTAAGCCGCGGGCAAAGCTGCGCCCAAAGGTCGTGGTGCCAAAACCCCCCAGCGGAAAAATGGCCAAAAAAACGGGTGGGCTATAGCCTTGGTGGGGGGCGCGGGTCGAAGTTCGTCCACCGGACTCGGAATGGGGCGGGACTTTGCGAGGGGCCTCGGGTGCCAAAAATAAGCCGCGGGCAAAGCCGCGCCCAAAAATAAGCGCCCGAAGAGGTCGTGGTGCCAAAACCCCCCAGCGGAAAAATGGCCAAAAAACGGGTGGGCTATAGCCTTGGTGGGGGGCGCGGGCGAAGTTCGTCCGCCGGACTCGGAATGGGGCGAGACTTTGCGAGGGGCCTCGGGGTACCAAAACTAAGGCCGCGGACAAAGCCGTGCCAAAAATAAGCGCCCGAAGGTCGTGGTGCCAAAACCCCCCAGCGGAAAAATGGCCAAAAAACGGGTGGGCTATAGCCTTGGTGGGGGGGCGCGGTCGAAGTTCGTCCACCGGACTCGGAATGGGACGGGACTTTGCGAGGGGCCTCGGGGTGCCAAAAATAAGCCGCGGGCAAAGCCGCGCCCAAAAATAAGCGCCCGAAGGTCGTGGTGCCAAAACCCCCCAGCGGAAAAATGGCCAAAAAACGGGTGGGGCTATAGCCGTGGTGGGGGGCGCGGGCGAAGTTCGTCCGCCGGACTCGGAATGGGGCGAGACATTGCGAGGGGCCTCGGGGTGCCAAAACTAAGCCGCGGCCAAAGCCGTGCCCAAAAATAAGCGCCTACGAAGGTCGTGGTGCCAAAACCCCCCAGCGGGAAAATGGCCAAAAAACGGGTGGGCTATAGCCTTGGTGGGGGGGCGCGGCGAAGTTCGTCCGCCGGACTCGGAATGGGGAGAGACTTTGCGAGGGGCCTCGGGGTGCCAAAAGTAAGCCGCGGGCAAAGCCACGCCCAAAAATAAGCGCCCGAAGGTCGTGGTGCCAAAACCCCCCCAGCGGAAAAATGGCCAAAAAACGGGTGGGCTATAGCCTTGGTGGGGGGCGCGGTCGAAGTTCGTCCACCGGACTCGGAATGCGGCGGGACTTTGCGAGGGCCTCGGGGGTGCCAAAAATAAGCCGCGGCAAAGCCGCGCCCAAAAATAAGCGCCCGAAGGTCGTGGTGGCAAAACCCCCCAGCGGAAAAATGGCCAAAAAACGGGTGGGCTATAGCCTCTGTGGGGGGCTGCGGGCGAAGTTCGTCCGCCAGACTCGGAATGGGGGCGAGACTTTGCGAGGGGCCTCGGTGGTGCCAAAAATAAGCCGCGGGCAAAGCCCGCGCCCAAAAATAAGCGCCCGAAGGTCGTGGTGGCAAAACCCCCCAGCGGAAAAATGGCCAAAAAACGGGTGGGCTATAGCCTTTGTGGGAGGCCGGCGGGCGAAGTTCGTCCGCCAGACTCGGAATGGGGCGAGATTTTGCGAGGGGCCTCGGGGTGCCAAAACTAAGCGCTGGCAAAGCCGCGCCCAAAAATAAGCGCCCGAAGGTCGTGGTGCCAAAAACCCCCAGCGGAAAAATGGCCAAAAAACGGGTGGGCTATAGCCTTGGTGGGGGGCGCGGGCGAAGTTCGTCCGCCGGACCTCGGAATGGGGCGAGACTTTGCGAGGGGCCTCGGGGTGCCAAAACTAAGCCGCGGACAAAGCCGTGCCCAAAAATAAGCGCCCGAAGGTCGTGGTGCCAAAACCCCCCAGCGGAAAAATGGCCCAAAAAACGGGTGGGCTATAGCGTTGGTGGGGGGCGCGGGCGAAGTTCGTCCGCCGGACTCGGAATGGGGCGAGACTTTGCGAGGGGCCTCGGGGTGCCAAAACTAAGCCGCGGGCAAAGCCGCGCCCAAAAATAAGCGCCCGAAGGTCGTAGGTGCCAAAAACCCCCAGCGGAAAAATGGCCAAAAAACGGGTGGGCTATAGCCTTGGTGGGGGCGCGGGCGAAGTTCGTCCGCCGGACTCGGAATGGGGCGAGACTTTGCGAGGGGCCTCGGGGTGCCAAAAATAAGCCGCGGGCAAAGCCGCGCCCAAAAATAAGCGCCCGAACGTCGTGGTGCCAAAACCCCCCAGCGGAAAAATGGCCAAAAAAACGGGTGGGCTATAGCGTTGGTGGGGGGCGCGGGCGAAGTTCGTCCGCCGGACTCGGAATGGGGCGAGACTTTGCGAGGGGCCTCGGGGTGCCAAAACTAAGCCGCGGGCAAAGCCGCGCCCAAAAATAAGCGCCCGAAGGTCGTGGTGCCAAAAACCCCCAGCGGAAAAATGGCCAAAAAAACGGGTGGGCTATAGCCTTGGTGGGGGGCGCGGGCGAAGTTCGTCCGCCGGACTCGGAATGGGGCGAGACTTTGCGAGGGGCCTCGGGTGCCAAAACTAAGCCGCGGCCAAAGCCGTGCCCAAAAATAAGCGCCCGAAGGTCGTGGTGCCAAAACCCCCCAGCGGAAAATTGGCCAAAAAACGGGTGGGCTATAGCCTTGGTGGGGGGCCGCGGGCGAAGTTCGTCCGCCGGACTCGGAATGGGGAGAGACTTTGCGAGGGGCCTCGGGGTGCCAAAAGTAAGCCGCGGGCAAAGCCGCGCCCAAAAATAAGCGCCCGAAGGTCGTCGTGCCAAAACCCCCCAGCGGAAAAATGGCCAAAAAACGGGTGGGCTATAGCCTTGGTGGGGGGGCGCGGTCGAAGTTCGTCACCGGACTCGGAATGGGGCGGGACTTTGCGAGGGGGCCTCGGGGTGCCAAAACTAAGCCGCGGCCAAAGCCGTGCCCAAAAATAAGCGCCCGAAGGTCGTGGTGCCAAAACCCCCAGCGGAAAAATGGCCAAAAAACGGGTGGGCTATAGCCTTGGTGGGGGGCGCGGGCGAAGTTCGTCCGCCGGACTCGGAATGGGAAGAAACTTTGCGAGGGGCCTCGGGGTACCAAAGTAAGCCGCGGGCAAAGCTGCGCCCAAAGGTCGTGGTGCCAAAACCCCCCAGCGGAAAAATGGCCAAAAAACGGGTGGGCTATAGCCTTGGTGGGGGGCGCGGTCGAAGTTCGTCCACCGGACTCGGAATGGGGCGGGACTTTGCGAGGGGCCTCGGGGTGCCAAAAATAAGCCGCGGGCAAAGCCGCGCCCAAAAATAAGCGCCCGAAGGTCGTGGTGCCAAAACCCCCCAGCGGAAAAATGGCCAAAAAACGGGTGGGCTATAGCCTTGGTGGGGGGCGCGGGCGAAGTTCGTCCGCCGGACTCGGAATGGGGCGAGACTTTGCGAGGGGCCTCGGGGTACCAAAACTAAGCCGCGGACAAAGCCGTGCCCAAAAATAAGCGCCCGAAGGTCGTGGTGCCAAAACCCCCCAGCGGAAAAATGGCCAAAAAACGGGTGGGCTATAGCCTTGGTGGGGGGCGCGGTCGAAGTTCGTCCACCGGACTCGGAATGGGACGGGACTTTGCGAGGGGCCTCGGGGTGCCAAAAATAAGCCGCGGGCAAAGCCGCGCCCAAAAATAAGCGCCCGAAGGTCGTGGTGCCAAAACCCCCCAGCGGAAAAATGGCCAAAAAACGGGTGGGCTATAGCCGTGGTGGGGGGCGCGGGCGAAGTTCGTCCGCCGGACTCGGAATGGGGCGAGACATTGCGAGGGGCCTCGGGGTGCCAAAACTAAGCCGCGGCCAAAGCCGTGCCCAAAAATAAGCGCCCGAAGGTCGTGGTGCCAAAACCCCCCAGCGGGAAAATGGCCAAAAAACGGGTGGGCTATAGCCTTGGTGGGGGGCGCGGGCGAAGTTCGTCCGCCGGACTCGGAATGGGGAGAGACTTTGCGAGGGGCCTCGGGGTGCCAAAAGTAAGCCGCGGGCAAAGCCACGCCCAAAAATAAGCGCCCGAAGGTCGTGGTGCCAAAACCCCCCAGCGGAAAAATGGCCAAAAAACGGGTGGGCTATAGCCTTGGTGGGGGGCGCGGTCGAAGTTCGTCCACCGGACTCGGAATGCGGCGGGACTTTGCGAGGGGCCTCGGGGTGCCAAAAATAAGCCGCGGGCAAAGCCGCGCCCAAAAATAAGCGCCCGAAGGTCGTGGTGGCAAAACCCCCCAGCGGAAAAATGGCCAAAAAACGGGTGGGCTATAGCCTCTGTGGGGGGCGCGGGCGAAGTTCGTCCGCCAGACTCGGAATGGGGCGAGACTTTGCGAGGGGCCTCGGGGTGCCAAAAATAAGCCGCGGGCAAAGCCGCGCCCAAAAATAAGCGCCCGAAGGTCGTGGTGGCAAAACCCCCCAGCGGAAAAATGGCCAAAAAACGGGTGGGCTATAGCCTTTGTGGGGGGCGCGGGCGAAGTTCGTCCGCCAGACTCGGAATGGGGCGAGATTTTGCGAGGGGCCTCGGGGTGCCAAAACTAAGCCGCTGGCAAAGCCGCGCCCAAAAATAAGCGCCCGAAGGTCGTGGTGCCAAAAACCCCCAGCGGAAAAATGGCCAAAAAACGGGTGGGCTATAGCCTTGGTGGGGGGCGCGGGCGAAGTTCGTCCGCCGGACTCGGAATGGGGCGAGACTTTGCGAGGGGACTCGGGGTGCCAAAAATAAGCCGCGGGCAAAGCCACTCCCAAAAATAAGTGCCCGAATGTTGTGGTGCCAAAACCCCCCAGCGGAAAAATGGCCAAAAAACGGGTGGGCTATAGCCTTGGTGAGGTGCGCGGGCGAAGTTCGTCCGCCGGACTCGGAATGGGGCGAGACTTTGCGAGGGGCCTCAGGGTGCCAAAACTAAGCCGCGGGCAAAGCTGCGCCCAAAAATAAGCGCCTGAAGGTCGTGGTGCCAAAAACCCCCCAGCGGAAAAATGGCCAAAAAACGGGTGGGCTATAGCCTTGGTGGGGGGCGCGGGCGAAGTTCGTCCGCCGGACTCGGAATGGGGCGAGACTTTGCGAGGGGCCTCGGGATGCCAAAAATATGCCGCGGGCAAAGCCGCGCCCAAAAATAAGTGCCCGAAGGTCGTGGTGCCAAAACCGCCCAGCGGAAAAATGGCCAAAAAACGGGTGGGCTATAGCCTTGGTGGGGGGGCGCGGGCGAAGTTTCGTCCGCCGGACTCGGAATGGGGCGAGACTTTGCGAGGGGCCTCGGGGTGCCAAAACTAAGCCGCGGCCAAAGCCGCACCCAAAAATAAGCGCCCGAAGGTCGTGGTGCCAAAAACCCCCAGCGGAAAAATGGCCAAAAAACGGGTGGGCTATAGCCTTGGTGGGGGGCGCGGGGCGAAGTTCGTCCGCCGGACTCGGAATGGGGCGAGACTTTGCGAGGGGCCTCGGGGTGCCAAAAATAAGCCGCGGGCAAAGCCGCGCCCAAAAATAATTGCCCGAAGGTCGTGGTGCCAAAACCCCCCAGCGGAAAAATGGCCAAAAAACGGGTGGGCTATAGCCTTGGTGTGGGGGGCGCGGGCGAAGTTCGTCCGCCGGACTCGGAATGGGGCGAGACTTTGCGAGGGGCCTCGGGGTGCCAAAACTAAGCCGCGGCCAAAGACGTGCCCAAAAATAAGCGCCCGAAGGTCGTGGTGCCAAAAACCCCCAGCGGAAAAATGGCCAAAAAACGGGTGGGCTATAGCCTTGGTGGGGGTGCGCGGGCGAAGTTCGTCCGCCGGACTCGGAATGGGGCGAGACTTTGCGAGGGGCCTCGGGGTGCCAAAACTAAGCCGCGGGCAAAGCCGCGCCCAAAAATAAGCGCCCGAAGGTCGTGGTGCCAAAACCCCCCAGCGGAAAAAATGGCCAAAAAACGGGTGGGGCTATAGCCTTGGTGGGGGGGCGCGGGCGAAGTTCGTCCGCCGGACTCGGAATGGGGCGAGACTTTGCGACGGGGCCTCGGGGTGCCAAAAATAAGCCGCGGGCAAAGCCGCGCCCAAAAATAAGAGCCCGAAGGTCGTGGTGCCAAAACCCCCCAGCGGAAAAATGGCCAAAAAACGGGTGGGCTATAGCCTTGGTGGGGGTGCGCGGGCGAAGTTCGTCCGCCGGACTCGGAATGGGGCGAGACTTTGCGAGGGGGCCTCGGGGTGCCAAAACTAAGCCGCGGGCAAAGCCGCACCCAAAAATAAGCGCCCGAAGGTTGTTGGTGCCAAAAACCCCCAGCGGAAAAATGGCCAAAAAATGGGTGGGCTATAGCCTTGGTGGGGGGCGCAGGCGAAGTTCGTCCGCCGGACTCAGAATGGGGCGAGACTTTGCGAGGGGCCTCGGGGTGCCAAAAATAAGCCGCGGGCAAAGCCACGCCCAAAAATAAGCGCCCAAAGGTCGTGGTGCCAAAACCCACCCAGCGGAAAAATGGCCAAAAAACGGGTGGGCTATAGCCTTGGTGGGGGGGCACGGGCGAAGTTCGTCCGCCGGACTCGGAATGGGGCGAGACTTTGCGAGGGGCCTCGGGGTGCCAAAAATAAGCCGCGGGCAAAGCCACGCCCAAAAATAAGCGCCCAAAGGTCGTGGTGCCAAAACCCCCCAGCGGAAAAATGGCCAAAAAACGGGTGGGCTATAGCCTTGGTGGGGGGGCGCGGGCGAAGTTCGTCCGCCGGACTCGGAATGGGGCGAGACTTTGCGAGGGGCCTCGGGGTGCCAAAAAATAAGCCGCGGGCAAAGCCGCGCCCAAAAATAAGCGCCCGAAGGTCGTGGTGCCAAAACCCCCCAGCGGAAAAATGGCCAAAAAACGGGTGGGCTATAGCCTTGGTGGGGGGCGCGGGCGAAGTTCGTCCGCCGGACTCGGAATGGGGCGAGACTTTGCGAGGGGCCTCGGGGTGCCAAAAGTAAGCCGCGGGCAAAGCCGCGCCCAATAATACGCGCCCGAAGGTCGTGGTGCCAAAACCCCCCAGCGGAAAAATGGCCAAAAAACGGGTGGGCTATTGCCTTGGTGGGGGGGCGCGGGCGAAGTTCGTCCGCCGGACACGGAATGGGGCGAGACATTGCGAGGGGCCTCGGTGGTGCCAAAAATAAGCCCGCGGGCGAAGCCGCGCCCAAAAATAAGCGCCCGAAGGTCGTGGTGCCAAAAACCCCCCAGCGGAAAAATGGCCAAAAAATGGGTGGGCTATAGCCTTGTTGGGGGGGCGCGGGCGAAGTTCGTCCGCCGGACTCGGAATGGGGCGAGACTTTGCGAGGGGCCTCGGGGGTGCCAAAAATAAGCCGCGGGCAAAGCCTCGTCCAAAAATACGTGCCCGAAGGTCGTGGTGCCAAAACCCCCCAGCGGAAAAATGGCCAAAAAACGGGTTGGGCTATAGCCTTGGTGGGGGGCGCGGGCGAAGTTCGTCCGCCGGACTCGGAATGGGGCGAGAGTTTGCGAGGGGCATCGGGTGGGGTGCCAAAAATAAGCCGCGGGCGAAGCCGCGCCCAAAAATAAGCGCCCGAAGGTCGTGGTGCCAAAACCCCCCAGCGGAAAAATGGCCAAAAAACGGGGTGGGCTATAGCCGTGGTGGGGGGCGCGGGCGAAGTTCGTCCGCCGGACTCGGAATGGGGCGAGACATTGCGAGGGGCCTCGGGGTGCCAAAACTAAGCCGCGGGGCAAAAGCCGCACCCAAAAATAAGCGCCCGAAGGTCGTGGTGCCAAAAACCCCCAGCGGAAAAATGGCCAAAAAACGGGTGGGCTATAGCCTTGGTGGGGGGCGCGGGCGAAGTTCGTCCGCCGGACTCGGAATGGGGCGAGACTTTGCGAGGGGCCTCGGGTGGTGCCAAAAATAAGCCGCGGGCAAAGCCGCGCCCAAAAATAAGCGCCCGAACGTCGTGGTGCCAAAACCCCCCAGCGGAAAAATGGCCAAAAAACGGGTGGGCTATAGCGTTGGTGGGGGGCGCGGGCGAAGTTCGTCCGCCGGACTCGGAATGGGGCGAGACTTTGCGAGGGGCCTCGGGGGTGCCAAAACTAAGCCGCGGGCAAAGCCGCGCCCAAAAATAAGCGCCCGAAGGTCGTGGTGCCAAAAACCCCCAGCGGAAAAATGGCCAAAAAACGGGTGGGCTATAGCCTTGGTGGGGGGGCCGCGGGCGAAGTTCGTCCGCCGGACTCGGAATGGGGCGAGACTTTGCGAGGGGCCTCGGGGTGCCAAAACTAAGCCGCGGCCAAAGCCGTGCCCAAAAATAAGCGCCCGAAGGTCGTAGGTGCCAAAACCCCCCAGCGGAAAATTGGCCAAAAAACGGGTGGGCTATAGCCTTGGTGGGGGGCGCGGGCGAAGTTCGTCCGCCGGACTCGGAATGGGGAGAGACTTTGCGAGGGGCCTCGGGGGTGCCAAAAGTAAGCCGCGGGCAAAGCCTGCGCCCACAAAATAAGCGCCCGAAGGTCGTCGTGCCAAAACCCCCCAGCGGAAAAATGGCCAAAAAACGGGTGGGCTATAGCCTTGGTGGGGGGGCGCGGTCGAAGTTCGTCCACCGGACCTCGGAATGGGGCGGGACTTTGCGAGGGGCCTCGGGGGTGCCAAAACTAAGCCGCGGCCAAAGCCGTGCCCAAAAATAAGCGCCCGAAGGTCGTGGTGCCAAAACCCCCCAGCGGAAAAATGGCCAAAAAACGGGTGGGCTATAGCCTTGGTGGGGGGCGCGGGCGAAGTTCGTCCGCCGGACTCGGAATGGGAAGAAACTTTGCGAGGGGCCTCGGGGTACCAAAAGTAAGCCGCGGGCAAAGCTGCGCCCAAAAATAAGCGCCCAAAGGTCGTGGTGCCAAAACCCCCCAGCTGAAAAAATGGCCAAAAAACGGGGTGGGCTATAGCCTTGGTGGGGGGGCGCGGTCGAAGTTCGTCCACCGGACTCGGAATGGGGCGGGACTTTGCGAGGGGCCTCGGGCTGCCAAAAATAAGCCGCGGGCAAAGCCGCGCCCAAAAATAAGCGCCCGAAGGTCGTGGTGCCAAAACCCCCCAGCGGAAAAATGGCCAAAAAACGGGTGGGCTATAGCCTTTGTGGGGGGCGCGGGCGAAGTTCGTCCGCCAGACTCGGAATGGGGCGAGATTTTGCGAGGGGCCTCGGGGTGCCAAAACTAAGCCGCTGGCAAAGCCGCGCCCAAAAATAAGCGCCCGAAGGTCGTGGTGCCAAAAACCCCCAGCGGAAAAATGGCCAAAAAACGGGTGGGCTATAGCCTTGGTGGGGGGCGCGGGCGAAGTTCGTCCGCCGGACTCGGAATGGGGCGAGACTTTGCGAGGGGACTCGGGGTGCCAAAAATAAGCCGCGGGCAAAGCCACTCCCAAAAATAAGTGCCCGAATGTTGTGGTGCCAAAACCCCCCAGCGGAAAAATGGCCAAAAAACGGGTGGGCTATAGCCTTGGTGAGGTGCGCGGGGCGAAGTTCGTCCGCCGGACTCGGAATGGGGCGAGACTTTGCGAGGGGCCTCAGGGTGCCAAAACTAAGCCGCGGGCAAAGCTGCGCCCAAAATAAGCGCCTGAAGGTCGTGGTGCCAAAACCCCCCAGCGGAAAAATGGCCAAAAAACGGGTGGGCTATAGCCTTGGTGGGGGGCGCGGGCGAAGTTCGTCCGCCGGACTCGGAATGGGGCGAGACTTTGCGAGGGGCCTCGGGATGCCAAAAATATGCCGCGGGCAAAGCCGCGCCCAAAAATAAGTGCCCGAAGGTCGTGGTGCCAAAACCGCCCAGCGGAAAAAATGGCCAAAAAACGGGTGGGCTATAGCCTTGGTGGGGGGGCGCGGGCGAAGTTCGTCCGCCGGACTCGGAATGGGGCGAGACTTTGCGAGGGGCCTCGGGGTGCCAAAACTAAGCCGCGGCCAAAGCCGCACCCAAAAATAATCGCCCGAAGGTCGTGGTGCCAAAAACCCCCAGCGGAAAAATGGCCAAAAAACGGGTGGGCTATAGCCTTGGTGGGGGGCGCGGGCGAAGTTCGTCCGCCGGACTCGGAATGGGGCGAGACTTTGCGAGGGGCCTCGGGGGTGCCAAAAATAAGCCGCGGGCAAAGCCGCGCCCAAAAATAATTGCCCGAAGGTCGTGGTGCCAAAACCCCCCAGCGGAAAAATGGCCAAAAAACGGGTGGGCTATAGCCTTGGTGGGGGGGCGCGGGCGAAGTTCGTCCGCCGGACTCGGAATGGGGCGAGACTTTGCGAGGGGCCTCGGGGTGCCAAAACTAAGCCGCGGCCAAAGCCGTGCCCAAAAATAAGCGCCCGAAGGTCGTGGTGCCAAAAACCCCCAGCGGAAAAATGGCCAAAAAACGGGTGGGCTATAGCCTTGGTGGGGGGGCGCGGGCGAAGTTCGTCCGCCGGACTCGGAATGGGGCGAGACTTTGCGAGGGGCCTCGGGGTGCCAAAACTAAGCCGCGGGCAAAGCCGCGCCCAAAAATAAGCGCCCGAAGGTCGTGGTGCCAAAACCCCCCAGCGGAAAAATGGCCAAAAAACGGGTGGCTATAGCCTTGGGTGGGGGGCGCGGGGCGAAGTTCGTCCGCCGGACTCGGAATGGGGCGAGACTTTGCGACGGGGCCTCGGGGTGCCAAAAATAAGCCGCGGGCAAAGCCGCGCCCAAAAATAAGAGCCCGAAGGTCGTGGTGCCAAAACCCCCCAGCGGAAAAATGGCCAAAAAACGGGGTGGGCTATAGCCTTGGTGGGGGGGGCGCGGGCGAAGTTCGTCCGCCGGACTCGGAATGGGGCGAGACTTTGCGAGGGGCCTCGGGGTGCCAAAACTAGGCCCCCGGGCAAAGCCGCACCCAAAAATAAGCGCCCGAAGGTTGTGGTGCCAAAAACCCCCAGCGGAAAAATGGCCAAAAAATGGGGTGGGCTATAGCCTTGGTGGGGGGCGCAGGCGAAGTTCGTCCGCCGGACTCAGAATGGGGCGAGACTTTGCGAGGGGGCCTCGGGGTGCCAAAAATAAGCCGCAGGCAAAGCCCCGCCCAAAAATAAGCGCCCAAAGGTCGTGGTGCCAAAACCCCCCAGCGGAAAAATGGCCAAAAAACGGGTGGGCTATAGCCTTGGTGGGGGGGCACGGGGCGAAGTTCGTCCGCCGGACTCGGAATGGGGCGAGACTTTGCGAGGGGCCTCGGGGTGCCAAAAATAAGCCGCGGGCAAAGCCACGCCCAAAAATAAGCGCCCAAAGGTCGTGGTGCCAAAACCCCCCAGCGGAAAAATGGCCAAAAAACGGGTGGGCTATAGCCTTGGTGGGGGGGCGCGGGGCGAAGTTCGTCCGTCGGACTCGAATGGGACGAGACTTTGCGAGGGGCCTCGGGGGTGCCAAAAATAAGCCGCGGGCAAAGCCGCGCCCAAAAATAAGCGCCCGAAGGTCGTGGTGCCAAAACTCCTCAGCGGAAAAATGGCCAAAAAACGGGTGGGCTATAGCCTTGGTGGGGGGTGCGGGCGAAGTTCGTCCGTCGGACTCGGAATGGGACGAGACTTTGCGAGGGGCCTCGGGGGTGCCAAAAATAAGCCGCGGGCAAAGCCGCGCCCAAAAATAAGCGCCCCGAAGGTCGTGGTGCCAAAACCCCCAGTGGAAAAAATGGCCAAAAAACGGGTGGGGCTATAGCCTTGGTGGGGGGGCGGCGGGCGATGTTCGTCCGCCGGACTCGGAATGGGGCGAGACTTTGCGAGGGGCCTCGGGCTGCCAAAACTAAGCCGCGGGCAAAGCCGCGCCCAAAAATAAGGGCCCGAAGGTCGTGGTGCCAAAACCCCCCAGCGGAAAAATGGCCAAAAAACGGGTGGGCTATAGCCTTGGTGGGGGGCGCGGGCGAAGTTCGTCCGTCGGACTCGGAATGGGGCGAGACTTTGCGAGGGGCCTCGGGGGTGCTAAAAATAAGCCACGGGCAAAGCCGCGCCCAAAAATAAGCGCCCGAAGGTCGTGGTGGCAAAACCCCCCAGCGGAAAAAATGGCCAAAAAACGGGTGGGCTATAGCCTTGGTGGGGGGCGCGGGCGAAGTTCGTCCGTCGGACTCGGAATGGGGCGAGACTTTGCGAGGGGCCTCGGGGTGCCAAAACTAAGCCGCGGCAAAGCCACGCCCAAAAATAAGCGCCCGAAGGTCGTGGTGCCAAAACCCCCAGCGGAAAAATGGCCAAAAAACGGGTTGGGCTATAGCCTTGGTGGGGGGCCGCGGGCGAAGTTCGTCCGCCGGACTCGGAATGGGGCGAGACTTTGCGAGGGGCCTCGGGCTGCCAAAAATAAGCCGCGGGCAAAGCCGCGCCCAAAAATAAGCGCCCGAAGGTCGTGGTGCCAAAACTCCTCAGCGGAAAAAATGGCCAAAAAACGGGTGGGCTATAGCCTTGGTGGGGGGGTGCGGGCGAAGTTCGTCCGTCGGACTCGGAATGGGACGAGACTTTGCGAGGGGCCTCGGGGGTGCCAAAAATAAGCCGCGGGCAAAGCCGCGCCCAAAAATAAGCGCCCGAAGGTCGTGGTGCCAAAACCCCCAGTGGAAAAATGGCCAAAAAACGGGTGGGCTATAGCCTTGGTGGGGGGGCGCGGGGCGATGTTCGTCCGCCGGACTCGGAATGGGGCGAGACTTTGCGAGGGGCCTCGGGCTGCCAAAACTAAGCCGCGGGCAAAGCCGCGCCCAAAAATAAGGGCCCGAAGGTCGTGGTGCCAAAACCCCCCAGCGGAAAAATGGCCAAAAAAACGGGTGGGCTATAGCCTTGGTGGGGGGCGCGGGCGAAGTTCGTCCGTCGGACTCGGAATGGGGCGAGACTTTGCGAGGGGCCTCGGGGGTGCCAAAAAATAAGCCACGGGCAAAGCCGCGCCCAAAATAAGCGCCCGAAGGTCGTGGTGGCAAAACCCCCAGCGGAAAAATGGCCAAAAAACGGGGTGGGCTATAGCCTTGGTGGGGGGGCGCGGGCGAAGTTCGTCCGTCGGACTCGGAATGGGGCGAGACTTTGCGAGGGGCCCTCGGGGGTGCCAAAACTAAGCCGCGGGCAAAGCCACGCCCAAAAATAAGTGCCCGAAGGTCGTGGTGCCAAAAACCCCCAGCGGAAAAATTGCCAAAAAACGGGTGGGCTATAGCCTTGGTGGGGGGGCGCGGGCGAAGTTCGTCCGCCGGACTCGGAATGGGGCGGGACTTTGCGAGGGGCCTCGGGGTGCCAAAAATAAGCCACGGGCAAAAGCCGCGCCCAAAAATAAGCGCCCGAAGGTCGTGGGTGGCAAAACCCCCAGCGGAAAAATGGCCAAAAAACGGGTGGGCTATAGCCTTGGTGGGGGGGCGCGGGCGAAGTTCGTCCGTCGGACTCGGAATGGGGCGAGACTTTGCGAGGGGCCTCGGGGTGCCAAAACTAAGCCGCGGACAAAGCCGCGCCCAAAAATAAGCGCCCGAAGGTCGTGGTGCCAAAAACCCCCAGCGGAAAAATTGCCAAAAAACGGGTGGGGCTATAGCCTTGGTGGGGGGCGCGGGCGAAGTTCGTACGCCGGACTCGGAATGGGGCGGGACTTTGCGAGGGGCCTCGGGGGTGCCAAAAATAAGCCGCGGGCAAAGCCGCGCCCAAAAATAAGCGCCCGAAGGTCGTGGTGCCAAAACCCCCCAGCGGAAAAATGGCCAAAAAACGGGGTGGGCTATAGCCTTGGTGGGGGGGCGCGGGCAAAGTTCGTCCGCCGGACTCGGAATGGGGCGAGACTTTGCGAGGGGCCTCGGGGGTGCCAAAAATAAGCCGCGGGCAAAGCCGCGCCCAAAAATTAGCGCTCCGAAGGTCGTGGTGCCAAAACCCCCCAGCGGAAAAATGGCCAAAAAACGGGTGGGCTATAGCCTTGGTGGGTGGGGCGCGGGCGAAGTTCGTCCGCCGGACTCGGAATGGGGCGAGACTTTGCGAGGGGCCTCGGGCTGCCAAAAATAAGCCGCGGGCAAAGCCGCGCCCAAAAATAAGCGCCCGAAGGTCGATGGTGCCAAAACTCCTCAGCGGAAAAAATGGCCAAAAAACGGTGTGGGCTATAGCCTTGGTGGGGGGTGCGGGCGAAGTTCGTCCGTCGGACTCGGAATGGGACGAGACTTTGCGAGGGGCCTCGGGGTGCCAAAAATAAGCCGCGGGCAAAGCCGCGCCCAAAAATAAGCGCCCGAAGGTCGTGGTGCCAGAACCCCCAGTGGAAAAATGGCCAAAAAACGGGTGGGCTATAGCCTTGGTGGGGGGGCGCGGGCGATGTTCGTCCGCCGGACTCGGAATGGGGCGAGACTTTGCGAGGGGCCTCGGGCTGCCAAAACTAAGCCGCGGGCAAAGCCGCGCCCAAAAATAAGGGCCCGGAGGTCGTGGTGCCAAAACCCCCCAGTGGAAAAAATGGCCAAAAAACGGGTGGGCTATAGCCTTCGTGGGGGGGCGCGGGGCGAAGTTCGTCCGTCGGACTCGGAATGGGGCGAGACTTTGCGAGGGGCCTCGGGGTGCCAAAAATAAGCCACGGGCAAAGCCGCGCCCAAAAATAAGCGCCCGAAGGTCGTGGGTGGCAAAACCCCCAGCGGAAAAATGGCCAAAAAACGGGGTGGGCTATAGCCTTGGTGGGGGGCGCGGGCGAAGTTCGTCCGTCGGACTCGGAATGGGGCGAGACTTTGCGAGGGGCCTCGGGGTGCCAAAACTAAGCCACGGGCAAAGCCACGCCCAAAAATAAGTGCCCGAAGGTCGTGGTGCCAAAAACCCCCAGCGGAAAAATTGCCAAAAAACGGGTGGGCTATAGCCTTGGTGGGGGGCGCGGGCGAAGTTCGTCCGCCGGACTCGGAATGGGGCGGGACTTTGCGAGGGGCCTCGGGGTGCCAAAAATAAGCCACGGGCAAAGCCGCGCCCAAAAAATAAGCGCCCGAAGGTCGTGGGTGGCAAAACCCCCAGCGGAAAAATGGCCAAAAAACGGGTGGGCTATAGCCTTGGTGGGGGGCGCGGGCGAAGTTCGTCCGTCGGACTCGGAATGGGGGCGAGACTTTGCGAGGGGCCTCGGGGTGCCAAAACTAAGCCGCGGACAAAGCCGCGCCCAAAAATAAGCGCCCGAAGGTCGTGGTGCCAAAAACCCCCCAGCGGAAAAAATTGCCAAAAAACGGGTGGGCTATAGCCTTGGTGGGGGGGCGCGGGCGAAGTTCGTCCGCCGGACTCGGAATGGGGCGGGACTTTGCGAGGGGCCTCGGGGTGCCAAAAATAAGCCGCGGGCAAAGCCGCGCCCAAAAATAAGCGCCCGAAGGTCGTGGTGCCAAAACCCCCCAGCGGAAAAAATGGCCAAAAAACGGGTGGGCTATAGCCTTGGTGGGGGGGGCGCGGGCAAAGTTCGTCCGCCGGACTCGGAATGGGGCGAGACTTTGCGAGGGGCCTCGGGGTGCCAAAAATAAGCCGCGGGCAAAGCCGCGCCCGAAGGTCGTGGTGCCAAAACCCCCCAGCGGAAAAATGGCCAAAAAAACGGGTGGGCTATAGCCTTGGTGGGGGGCGCGGGCGAAGTTCGTCCGCCGGACTCGGAATGGGGCGAGACTTTGCGAGGGGCCTCGGTGGTGCCAAAACTAAGCCGCGGGCAAAGCCGCGCCCAAAAATAAGCGCCCGAAGGTCGTGGTGCCAAAACCCCCCAGCGGAAAATTGGCCAAAAAACGGGTGGGCTATAGCCTTGGTGGGGGGCGCGGGCGAAGTTCGTCCGCCGGACTCGGAATGGGGCGGGACTTTGCGAGGGGCCTCGGGGTGCCAAAAATAAGCCGCGGGCAAAGCCGCGCCCAAAAATAAGCGCCCGAAGGTCGTTGTGCCGAAACCCACCAGCGGAAAAATGGCCAAAAAACGGGTGGGCTATAGCCTTGGTGGGGGGCGCGGGCGAAGTTCGTCCGCCGGACTCGGAATGGGGCGAGACTTTGCGAGGGGCCTCGGGCTGCCAAAACTAAGCCGCGGGCAAAGCCGCCCCCAAAAATAAGCGCCCGAAGGTCGTGGTGCCAAAACCCCCCAGCGGAAAAATGGCCAAAAAACGGGTGGGCTATAGCCTTGGTGGGGGGGCGCGGGCGAAGTTCGTCCGCCGGACTCGGAATGGGGCGAGACTTTGCGAGGGGCCTCGGGGGTGCCAAAAACTAAGCCGCGGGCAGAGCCGCGCCCAAAAATAAGCGACCGAAGGTCGTGGTGCCAAAAACCCCCAGCGGAAAAATGGCCAAAAAACGGGGTGGGCTATAGCCTTGGTGGGGGGGCGCGGGGCGAAGTTCGTCCGTCGGACTCGGAATGGGGCGAGACTTTGCGAGGGGCCTCGGGGTGCCAAAACTAAGACGCGGGCAAAGCCGCGCCCAAAAATAAGCGCCCGAAGGTCGTGGTGCCAAAACCCCCCAGCGGGAAAAAATGGCCAAAAAACGGGGTGGGCTATAGCCTTAGGTGGGGGGCGCGGGGCGAAGTTCGTCCGCCGGACTCGGAATGGGGCGAGACTTTGCGAGGGGCCTCGGGCTGCCAAAACTAAGCCGCGGGCAAAGCCGCGCCCAAAAATAAGCGCCCGAAGGTCGTAGTGCCAAAACCCCCCAGCGGAAAAATGCCCAAAAAACGGGTGGGCTATAGCCTTGGTGGGGGGGCGCGGGGCGAAGTTCGTCCGTCGGACTCGGAATGGGACGAGAATTTGCGAGGGGCCTCGGGGTGCCAAAAATAAGCCGCGGGCAAAGCCGCGTCCAAAAATTAGCGCCCGAAGGTCGTGGTGCCAAAACCCCCGAGCGGAAAAATTGCCAAAAAAACGGGTGTGGGCTATAGCGTTGGTGGGGGGCGCGGGCGAAGTTCGTCCGCCGGACTCGGAATGGGGCGAGACTTTGCGAGGGGCCTCGGGGTGCCAAAACTAAGCCGCGGGCAGAGCCGCGCCCAAAAATAAGCGACCGAAGGTCGTGGTGCCAAAAACCCCCCAGCGGAAAAATGGCCAAAAAACGGGTGGGCTATAGCCTTGGTGGGGGGGCGCGGGCGAAGTTCGTCCGTCGGACTCGGAATGGGGCGAGACTTTGCGAGGGGCCTCGGGGGGTGCCAAAACTAAGACGCGGGCAAAGCCGGCGCCCAAAAATAAGCGCCCGAAGGTCGTGGTGCCAAAACCCCCCAGCGGAAAAATGGCCAAAAAACGGGTGGGGCTATAGCCTTGGTGGGGGGCGCGGGCGAAGTTCGTCCGCCGGACTCGGAATGGGGCGGGACTTTGCGAGGGGGCCTCGGGGGTGCCAAAAATAAGCCGCGGGCAAAGCCGCGCCCAAAAATAAGCGCCCGAAGGTCGTGGTGCCAAAACCCCCCCAGCGGAAAAATGGCCAAAAAACGGTGGGCTATAGCCTTGGTGGGGGGGCGCGGGCGAAGTTCGACCGCCGGACTCGGAATGGGGCGAGACTTTGCAAGGGGCCTCGGGGAGCCAAAAATAAGCCGCGGGCAAAGCCGCGCCCCAAAAATAAGCGCCCGAAGGTCGTGGTGCCAAAACCCCCCAGCGGAAAAATGGCCAAAAAACGGGTGGGCTATAGCGTTGGTGGGGGGCGCGGGCGAAGTTCGTCCGCCGGACTCGGAATGGGGCGAGACTTTGCGAGGGGCCTCGGGGTGCCAAAACTAAGCCGCGGGCAAAGCCGCGCCCAAAAATAAGCGCCCGAAGGTCGTCGTGCCAAAACCCCCCAGCGGAAAAAATGGCCAAAAAACGGGTGGGCTATAGCCTTGGTGGGGGGCGCGGGCGAAGTTCGTCCGCCTGACTCGGAATGGGGCGAGAATTTGCGAGGGGCCTCGGGGGTGCCAAAAATAAGCCGCGGGCAAAGCCGCGCCCAAAAATAAGCGCCCGAAAGTCGTGGTGCCAAAACCCCCCAGCGGAAAAATGGCCAAAAAACGGGTGGGCTATAGCCTTGGTGGGGGGCGCGGGCGAAGTTCGTCCGCCGGACTCGGAATGGGGCGAGACTTTGCGAGGGGCCTCGGGGTGCCAAAAATAAGCCGCGGGCACCAAAA
>BTHF01000214.1:0-35315 GCA_033242345.1 Citrus unshiu
TTTCCGCTGGGGGGTTTTGGCACCACGACCTTCAGGCGCTTATTTTTGGGCGCGGCTTTGCCCGCGGCTTATTTTTGGCAGCCCGAGGCCCCTCGCAAAGTCTCGCCCCATTCCGAGTCCGGCGGACGAACTTCGCCCGCGCCCCCCACCAAGGCTATAGCCCACCCGTTTTTTGGCCATTTTTCCGCTGGGGTGTTTTGGCACCACGACCTTCCGGCGCTTATTTTTGGGCGCGGCTTTGCCCGCGGCTTATTTTTGGCAGCCCGAGGCCCCTCGCAAAGTCTCGCCCCATTCCGAGTCCGGCGGACGAACTTCGCCCGCGCCCCCCACCAAGGCTATAGCCCACCCGTTTTGTGGCCATTTTTTCCGCTGGGGGGTTTTGGCACCACGACCTTCGGGCTCTTATTTTTGCCCGCGGCTTTGCCCGCGGCTTATTTTTGGCACCCCGAGGCCCCTCGCAAAGTCTCGCCCCATTCCGAGTCCGGCGGACGAACTTCGCCCGCGCCCCCCACCAAGGCTATAGCCCACCCGTTTTTTGGCCATTTTTCCGCTGGGGGGTTTTGGCACCACGACCTTCGGGCGCTTATTTTTGGGCGCGGCTTTTCCCGCGGCTTATTTTTCCCACCCCGAGGCCCCTCGCAAAGTCTCGCCCCATTCCGAGTCCGGCGGACGAACTTCGCCCGCGCCCCCCACCAAGGCTATAAACCACCCGTTTTGTGGCCATTTTTCCGCTGGGGGGTTTTGGCACCACGACCTTCGGGCGCTTATTTTTGGGCGCGGCTTTGCCCGCGGCTTATTTTTGGCACCCCGAGGCCCCTCGCAAAGTCTCGCCCCATTCCGAGTCCGGCGGACGAACTTCGCCCGCGCCCCCCACCAAGGCTATAGCCCACCCGTTTTTTGGCCATTTTTCCGCTGGGGGTTTTGGCACCACGACCTTCGGGCGCTTATTTTTGGGCGCGGCTTTGCCCGCGGCTTATTTTTCCCACCCCGAGGCCCCTCGCAAAGTCTCGCCCCATTCCGAGTCCGGCGGACGAACTTCGCCCGCGCCCCCCACCAAGGCTATAGCCCACCCCGTTTTGTGGCCCATTTTTTCCGCTGGGGGATTTTGGCACCACGACCTTCGGGCGCTTATTTTTGGGCGCGGCTTTGCCGCGGCTTATTTTTGGCACCCCCGAGGCCCCTCGCAAAGTCTCGACCCATTCCGAGTCCGGCGGACGAACTTCGCCCGCGCCCCCCACCAAGGCTATAGCCCACCCGTTTTTTGGCCATTTTTCCGCTGGGGGGTTTTGGCACCACGACCTTTGGGCGCTTATTTTTGGGCGCGGCTTTGCCCGCGGCTTATTTTTGGCACCCCCGAGGCCCCTCGCAAAGTCTCGCCCCATTCCGAGGTCCGGCGGACGAACTTCGCCCGCGCCCCCCACCAAGGCTATAGCCCACCCGTTTTGTGGCCATTTTTTCCGCTGGGGGGGTTTTGGCACCACGACCTTCGGGCGCTTATTTTTGGGCGCGGCTTTGCCCGCGGCTTATTTTTGGCACCCCGAGGCCCCTCGCAAAGTCTCGCCCCATTCCGAGTCCGGCGGACGAACTTCGCCCGCGCCCCCCACCAAGGCTATAGCCCACCCGTTTTTTGGCCATTTTTCCGCTGGGGGGTTTTGGCACCACGACCTTCGGGCGCTTATTTTTGGGCGCGGCTTTGCCCGCGGCTTATTTTTGGCACCCCGAGGCCCCTCGCAAAGTCTCGCCCCATTCCGAGTCCGGCGGACGAACTTCGCCCGCGCCCCCCACCAAGGCTATAGCCCACCCGTTTTGTGGCCATTTTTCCGCTGGGGGGTTTTGGCACCACGACCTTCGGGCGCTTATTTTTGGGCGCGGCTTTGCCCGCGGCTTATTTTTGGCAGCCCGAGGCCCCTCGCAAAGTCTCGCCCCATTCCGAGTCCGGCGGACGAACTTCGCCCGCGCCCCCCACCAAGGCTATAGCCCACCCGTTTTTTGGCCATTTTTCCGCTGGGGGGTTTTGGCACCACGACCTTCCGGCGCTTATTTTTGGGCGCGGCTTTGCCCGCGGCTTATTTTTGGCAGCCCGAGGCCCCTCGCAAAGTCTCGCCCCATTCCGAGTCCGGCGGACGAACTTCGCCCGCGCCCCCCACCAAGGCTATAGCCCACCCGTTTTGTGGCCATTTTTCCGCTGGGGGGTTTTGGCACCACGACCTTCGGGCTCTTATTTTTGCCCGCGGCTTTGCCCGCGGCTTATTTTTGGCACCCCCGAGGCCCCTCGCAAAGTCTCGCCCCATTCCGAGTCCGGCGGACGAACTTCGCCCGCGCCCCCCACCAAGGCTATAGCCCCACCCGTTTTTTGGCCATTTTTCCGCTGGGGGGTTTTGGCACCACGACCTTCGGGCGCTTATTTTTGGGCGCGGCTTTTCCCGCGGCTTATTTTTCCCACCCCGAGGCCCCTCGCAAAGTCTCGCCCCATTCCGAGTCCGGCGGACGAACTTCGCCCGCGCCCCCCCACCAAGGCTATAAACCACCCCGTTTTGTGGCCATTTTTCCGCTGGGGGGTTTTGGCACCACGACCTTCGGGCGCTTATTTTTGGGCGCGGCTTTGCCCGCGGCTTATTTTTGGCACCCCGAGGCCCCTCGCAAAGTCTCGCCCCATTCCGAGTCCGGCGGACGAACTTCGCCCGCGCCCCCCCACCAAGGCTATAGCCCACCCGTTTTGTGGCCATTTTTCCGCTGGGGGATTTTGGCACCACGACCTTCGGGCGCTTATTTTTGGGCGCGGCTTTGCCCGCGGCTTATTTTTGGCACCCCGAGGCCCCTCGCAAAGTCTCGACCCATTCCGAGTCCGGCGGACGAACTTCGCCCGCCGCCCCCCACCAAGGCTATAGCCCACCCGTTTTTTGGCCATTTTTCCGCTGGGGGGTTTTGGCACCACGACCTTCGGGCGCTTATTTTTGGGCGCGGCTTTGCCCGCGGCTTATTTTTGGCACCCCCGAGGCCCCTCGCAAAGTCTCGCCCCATTCCGAGTCCGGCGGACGAACTTCGCCCGCGCCCCCCACCAAGGCTATAGCCCACCCGTTTTGTGGCCATTTTTCCGCTGGGGGGTTTTGGCACCACGACCTTCGGGCGCTTATTTTTGGGCGCGGCTTTGCCCGCGGCTTATTTTTGGCACCCCGAGGCCCCTCGCAAAGTCTCTCCCCATTCCGAGTCCGGCGGACGAACTTCGCCCGCGCCCCCCACCAAGGCTATAGCCCACCCGTTTTTTGGCCATTTTTCCGCTGGGGGGTTTTGGCACCACGACCTTCCGGCGCTTATTTTTGGGCGCGGCTTTGCCCGCGGCTTATTTTTGGCACCCCGAGGCCCCTCGCAAAGTCTCGCCCCATTCCGAGTCCGGCGGACGAACTTCGCCCGCGCCCCCCACCAAGGCTATAGCCCACCCATTTTGTGGCCATTTTTCCGCTGGGGGGTTTTGGCACCACGACCTTCGGGCGCTTATTTTTGGGCGCGGCTTTGCCCGCGGCTTATTTTTGGCACCCCGAGGCCCCCTCGCAAAGTCTCGCCCCATTCCAAGTCCGAGGGACGAACTTCGCCCGCGCCCCCCACCAAGGCTATAGCCCACCCCGTTTTTTGGCCATTTTTCCGCTGGGGGGTTTTGGCACCACGACCTTCGGGCGCTTATTTTTGGGCGCGGCTTTGCCCGCGGCTTATTTTTGGCACCCCGAGGCCCCTCGCAAAGTCTCGCCCCATTCCGAGTCCGGCGGACGAACTTCGCCCGCGCCCCCCACCAAGGCTATAGCCCACCCGTTTTTTGGCCATTTTTCCGCTGGGGGTTTTGGCACCACGACCTTCGGGCGCTTATTTTTGGGCGCGGCTTTGCCCGCAGCTTATTTTTCCCACCCCGAGGCCCCTCGCAAAGTCTCGCCCCATTCCGAGTCCGGCGGACGAACTTCGCCCGCGCCCCCCACCAAGGCTATAGCCCACCCGTTTTGTGGCCATTTTTCCGCTGGGGGGTTTTGGCACCACGACCTTCGGGCGCTTATTTTTGGGCGCGGCTTTGCCCGCGGCTTATTTTTGGCACCCCGAGGCCCCTCGCAAAGTCTCGACCCATTCCGAGTCCGGCGGACGAACTTCGCCCGCGCCCCCCACCAAGGCTATAGCCCACCCGTTTTTTGGCCATTTTTCCGCTGGGGGGTTTTGGCACCACGACCTTCCGGCGCTTATTTTTGGGCGCGGCTTTGCCCGCGGCTTATTTTTGGCACCCCGAGGCCCCCTCGCAAAGTCTCGCCCCATTCCGAGTCCGGCGGACGAACTTCGCCCGCGCCCCCCCACCAAGGCTATAGCCCACCCGTTTTGTGGCCATTTTTCCGCTGGGGGGTTTTGGCACCACGACCTTCGGGAGCTTATTTTTTGGGCGCGGCTTTGCCCCGCGGCTTATTTTTGGCACCCCCGAGGCCCCTCGCAAAGTCTCGCCCCATTCCAAGTCCGAGGGACGAACTTCGCCCGCGCCCCCCACCAAGGCTATAGCCCACCCGTTTTTTGGCCATTTTTCCGCTGGGGGGTTTTGGCACCACGACCTTCGGGCGCTTATTTTTGGGCGCGGCTTTGCCCGCGGCTTATTTTTGGCACCCCGAGACCCCTCGCAAAGTCTCGCCCCATTCCGAGTCCGGCGGACGAACTTCGCCCGCGCCCCCCACCAAGGCTATAGCCCACCCGTTTTTTGGCCATTTTTTCCGCTGGGGGGTTTTGGCACCACGACCTTCGGGCGCTTATTTTTGGGCGCGGCTTTTCCGCGGCTTATTTTTTCCACCCCCGAGGCCCCTCGCAAAGTCTCGCCCCATTCCGAGTCCGGCGGACGAACTTCGCCCGCGCCCCCCCACCAAGGGCTATAAACCACCCGTTTTGTGGCCATTTTTCCGCTGGGGGGTTTTGGCACCACGACCTTCGGGCGCTTATTTTTGGGGGCGGCTTTGCCCGCGGCTTATTTTTGGCACCCCGAGGCCCCTCGCAAAGTCTCGCCCCATTCCGAGTCCGGCGGAAGAACTTCGCCCGCGCCCCCCACCAAGGCTATAGCCCACCCGTTTTTTGGCCATTTTTCCGCTGGGGGTTTTGGCACCACGACCTTCGGGCGCTTATTTTTGGGCGCGGCTTTGCCCGCGGCTTATTTTTTCCCACCCCGAGGCCCCTCGCAAAGTCTCGCCCCATTCCGAGTCCGGCGGACGAACTTCGCCCGCGCCCCCCACCAAGCTATAGCCCACCCGTTTTGTGGCCATTTTTCCGCTGGGGGGTTTTGGCACCACGACCTTCGGGCTCTTATTTTTGCCCGCGGCTTTGCCCGCGGCTTATTTTTGGCACCCCGAGGCCCCTCGCAAAGTCTCGCCCCATTCCGAGTCCGGCGGACGAACTTCGCCCGCGCCCCCCACCAAGGCTATAGCCCACCCGTTTTTTGGCCATTTTTCCGCTGGGGGGTTTTGGCACCACGACCTTCGGGCGCTTATTTTTGGGCGCGGCTTTGCCCGCGGCTTAT
This sequence comes from Citrus unshiu, assembly GCA_033242345.1. NCBI lineage: Eukaryota > Viridiplantae > Streptophyta > Magnoliopsida > Sapindales > Rutaceae > Citrus > Citrus unshiu. The sequence goes on from BTHF01000214.1 coordinate 5,525, forward strand.
TTTTGGCACCCCGAGGCCCCTCGCAAAGTCTCGCCCCATTCCAAGCCCGAGGGACGAACTTCGCCCGCGCCCCCCACCAAGGCTATAGCCCACCCGTTTTTTGGCCATTTTTCCGCTGGGGGGTTTTGGCACCACGACCTTCGGGCGCTTATTTTTGGGCGCGGCTTTTCCCGCGGCTTATTTTTCCCACCCCGAGGCCCCTCGCAAAGTCTCGCCCCATTCCGAGTCCGGCGGACGAACTTCGCCCGCGCCCCCCACCAAGGCTATAAACCACCCGTTTTGTGGCCATTTTTCCGCTGGGGGGTTTTGGCACCACGACCTTCGGGCGCTTATTTTTGGGCGCGGCTTTGCCCGCGGCTTATTTTTGGCACCCCGAGGCCCCTCGCAAAGTCTCGCCCCATTCCGAGTCCGGCGGACGAACTTCGCCCGCGCCCCCCCACCAAGGCTATAGCCCACCCGTTTTGTGGCCATTTTTCCGCTGGGGGATTTTGGCACCACGACCTTCGGGCGCTTATTTTTGGGCGCGGCTTTGCCCGCGGCTTATTTTTGGCACCCCGAGGCCCCTCGCAAAGTCTCGACCCATTCCGAGTCCGGCGGACGAACTTCGCCCGCGCCCCCCACCAAGGCTATAGCCCACCCGTTTTGTGGCCATTTTTCCGCTGGGGGGTTTTGGCACCACGACCTTCGGGCGCTTATTTTTGGGCGCGGCTTTGCCCGCGGCTTATTTTTGGCACCCCGAGGCCCCTCGCAAAGTCTCGACCCATTCCGAGTCCGGCGGACGAACTTCGCCCGCGCCCCCCACCAAGGCTATAGCCCATCCGTTTTTTGGCCATTTTTCCGCTGGGGGGTTTTGGCACCACGACCTTCGGGCGCTTATTTTTGGGCGCGGGTTTGCCCGCGGCTTATTTTTGGCACCCCGAGGCCCCTCGCAAAGTCTCGCCCCATTCCGAGTCCGGCGGACGAACTTCGCCCGCGCCCCCCACCAAGGCTATAGCCCACCCGTTTTGTGGCCATTTTTCCGCTGGGGGGTTTTGGCACCACGACCTTCGGGCGCTTATTTTTGGGCGCGGCTTTGCCCGCGGCTTATTTTTGGCACCCCGAGGCCCCTCGCAAAGTCTCGCCCCATTCCGAGTCCGGCGGACGAACTTCGCCCGCGCCCCCCACCAAGGCTATAGCCCACCCGTTTTTTGGCCATTTTTCCGCTGGGGGATTTTGGCACCACGACCTTCCGGCGCTTATTTTTGGGCGCGGCTTTGCCCGCGGCTTATTTTTGGCACCCCGAGGCCCCTCGCAAAGTCTCGCCCCATTCCGAGTCCGGCGGACGAACTTCGCCCGCGCCCCCCACCAAGGCTATAGCCCACCCGTTTTGTGGCCATTTTTCCGCTGGGGGGTTTTGGCACCACGACCTTCGGGCGCTTATTTTTGGGCGCGGCTTTGCCCGCGGCTTATTTTTGGCACCCCGAGGCCCCTCGCAAAGTCTCGCCCCATTCCGAGTCCGGCGGACGAACTTCGCCCGCGCCCCCACACCAAGGCTATAGCCCACCCGTTTTTTGGCCATTTTTCCGCTGGGGGTTTTGGCACCACGACCTTCGGGCGCTTATTTTTGGGCGCGGCTTTGCCCGCGGCTTATTTTTCCCACCACCGAGGCCCCTCGCAAAGTCTCGCCCCATTCCGAGTCCGGCGGACGAACTTCGCCCGCGCCCCCCACCAAGGCTATAGCCCACCCGTTTTGTGGCCATTTTTCCGCTGGGGGGTTTTGGCACCACGACCTTCGGGCGCTTATTTTTGGGCGCGGCTTTGCCCGCGGCTTATTTTTGGCACCCCGAGGCCCCTCGCAAAGTCTCGCCCCATTCCGAGTCCGGCGGACGAACTTCGCCCGCGCCCCCCACCAAGGCTATAGCCCACCCGTTTTTTGGCCATTTTTCCGCTGGGGGGTTTTGGCACCACGACCTTCCGGCGCTTATTTTTGGGCGCGGCTTTGCCCGCGGCTTATTTTTGGCACCCCGAGGCCCCTCGCAAAGTCTCGCCCCATTCCGAGTCCGGCGGACGAACTTCGCCCGCGCCCCCCACCAAGGCTATAGCCCACCCGTTTTGTGGCCATTTTTCCGCTGGGGGGTTTTGGCACCACGACCTTCGGGAGCTTATTTTTGGGCGCGGCTTTGCCCGCGGCTTATTTTTGGCACCCCGAGGCCCCTCGCAAAGTCTCGCCCCATTCCAAGTCCGAGGGACGAACTTCGCCCGCGCCCCCCACCAAGGCTATAGCCCACCCGTTTTTTGGCCATTTTTCCGCTGGGGGGTTTTGGCACCACGACCTTCGGGCGCTTATTTTTGGGCGCGGCTTTGCCCGCGGCTTATTTTTGGCACCCCCGAGGCCCCTCGCAAAGTCTCGCCCCATTCCGAGTCCGGCGGACGAACTTCGCCCGCGCCCCCCACCAAGGCTACAGCCCACCCGTTTTTTGGCCATTTTTCCGCTGGGGGGTTTTGGCACCACGACCTTCGGGCGCTTATTTTTGGGCGCGGCTTTTCCCGCGGCTTATTTTTCCCACCCCGAGGCCCCTCGCAAAGTCTCGCCCCATTCCGAGTCCGGCAGACGAACTTCGCCCGCGCCCCCCACCAAGGCTATAAACCACCCGTTTTGTGGCCATTTTTCCGCTGGGGGGTTTTGGCACCACGACCTTCGGGCGCTTATTTTTGGGCGCGGCTTTGCCCGCGGCTTATTTTTGGCACCCCGAGGCCCCTCGCAAAGTCTCGCCCCATTCCGAGTCCGGCGGAAGAACTTCGCCCGCGCCCCCCACCAAGGCTATAGCCCACCCGTTTTTTGGCCATTTTTCCGCTGGGGGTTTTGGCACCACGACCTTCGGGCGCTTATTTTTGGGCGCGGCTTTGCCCGCGGCTTATTTTTCCCACCCCGAGGCCCCTCGCAAAGTCTCGCCCCATTCCGAGTCCGGCGGACGAACTTCGCCCGCGCCCCCCACCAAGGCTATAGCCCACCCGTTTTGTGGCCATTTTTCCGCTGGGGGGTTTTGGCACCACGACCTTCGGGCGCTTATTTTTGGGCGCGGCTTTGCCCGCGGCTTATTTTTGGCACCCCGAGGCCCCTCGCAAAGTCTCGACCCATTCCGAGTCCGGCGGACGAACTTCGCCCGCGCCCCCCACCAAGGCTATAGCCCACCCGTTTTTTGGCCATTTTTCCGCCGGGGGGTTTTGGCACCACGACCTTCGGGCGCTTATTTTTGGGCGCGGCTTTGCCCGCGGCTTATTTTTGGCACCCCGAGGCCCCTCGCAAAGTCTCGCCCCATTCCGAGTCCGGCGGACGAACTTCGCCCGCGCCCCCCACCAAGGCTATAGCCCACCCGTTTTGTGGCCATTTTTCCGCTGGGGGGTTTTGGCACCACGACCTTCGGGCGCTTATTTTTGGGCGCGGCTTTGCCCGCGGCTTATTTTTGGCACCCCGAGGCCCCTCGCAAAGTCTCGCCCCATTCCGAGTCCGGCGGACGAACTTCGCCCGCGCCCCCCACCAAGGCTATAGCCCACCCGTTTTTTGGCCATTTTTCCGCTGGGGGGTTTTGGCACCACGACCTTCCGGCGCTTATTTTTGGGCGCGGCTTTGCCCGCGGCTTATTTTTGGCACCCCGAGGCCCCTCGCAAAGTCTCGCCCCATTCCAAGTCCGAGGGACGAACTTCGCCCGCGCCCCCCACCAAGGCTATAGCCCACCCGTTTTTTGGCCATTTTTCCGCTGGGGGGTTTTGGCACCACGACCTTCGGGCGCTTATTTTTGGGCGCGGCTTTGCCCGCGGCTTATTTTTGGCACCCCGAGGCCCCTCGCAAAGTCTCGCCCCATTCCGAGTCCGGCGGACGAACTTCGCCCGCGCCCCACACCAAGGCTATAGCCCACCCGTTTTTTGGCCATTTTTCCGCTGGGGGTTTTGGCACCACGACCTTCGGGCGCTTATTTTTGGGCGCGGCTTTGCCCGCGGCTTATTTTTCCCACCCCGAGGCCCCTCGCAAAGTCTCGCCCCATTCCGAGTCCGGCGGACGAACTTCGCCCGCGCGCCCCCACCAAGGCTATAGCCCACCCGTTTTGTGGCCATTTTTCCGCTGGGGGGTTTTGGCACCACGACCTTCGGGCGCTTATTTTTGGGCGCGGCTTTGCCCGCGGCTTATTTTTGGCACCCCGAGGCCCCTCGCAAAGTCTCGCCCCATTCCGAGTCCGGCGGACGAACTTCGCCCGCGCCCCCCACCAAGGCTATAGCCCACCCGTTTTTTGGCCATTTTTCCGCTGGGGGGTTTTGGCACCACGACCTTCCGGCGCTTATTTTTGGGCGCGGCTTTGCCCGCGGCTTATTTTTGGCACCCCGAGGCCCCTCGCAAAGTCTCGCCCCATTCCGAGTCCGGCGGACGAACTTCGCCCGCGCCCCCCACCAAGGCTATAGCCCACCCGTTTTGTGGCCATTTTTCCGCTGGGGGGTTTTGGCACCACGACCTTCGGGAGCTTATTTTTGGGCGCGGCTTTGCCCGCGGCTTATTTTTGGCACCCCGAGGCCCCTCGCAAAGTCTCGCCCCATTCCAAGTCCGAGGGACGAACTTCGCCCCGCGCCCCCCACCAAGGCTATAGCCCACCCGTTTTTTGGCCATTTTTCCGCTGGGGGGTTTTGGCACCACGACCTTCGGGCGCTTATTTTTGGGCGCGGCTTTGCCCGCGGCTTATTTTTGGCACCCCGAGGCCCCTCGCAAAGTCTCGCCCCATTCCGAGTCCGGCGGACGAACTTCGCCCGCGCCCCCCACCAAGGCTACAGCCCACCCGTTTTTTGGCCATTTTTCCGCTGGGGGGTTTTGGCACCACGACCTTCGGGCGCTTATTTTTGGGCGCGGCTTTTCCCGCGGCTTATTTTTCCCACCCCGAGGCCCCTCGCAAAGTCTCGCCCCATTCCGAGTCCGGCGGACGAACTTCGCCCGCGCCCCCCACCAAGGCTATAAACCACCCGTTTTGTGGCCATTTTTCCGCTGGGGGGTTTTGGCACCACGACCTTCGGGCGCTTATTTTTGGGCGCGGCTTTGCCCGCGGCTTATTTTTGGCACCCCGAGGCCCCTCGCAAAGTCTCGCCCCATTCCGAGTCCGGCGGAAGAACTTCGCCCGCGCCCCCCACCAAGGCTATAGCCCACCCGTTTTTTGGCCATTTTTCCGCTGGGGGTTTTGGCACCACGACCTTCGGGCGCTTATTTTTGGGCGCGGCTTTGCCCGCGGCTTATTTTTCCCACCCCGAGGCCCCTCGCAAAGTCTCGCCCCATTCCGAGTCCGGCGGACGAACTTCGCCCGCGCCCCCCACCAAGGCTATAGCCCACCCGTTTTGTGGCCATTTTTCCGCTGGGGGGTTTTGGCACCACGACCTTCGGGCGCTTATTTTTGGGCGCGGCTTTGCCCGCGGCTTATTTTTGGCACCCCGAGGCCCCTCGCAAAGTCTCGACCCATTCCGAGTCCGGCGGACGAACTTCGCCCGCGCCCCCCACCAAGGCTATAGCCCACCCGTTTTTTGGCCATTTTTCCGCCGGGGGGTTTTGGCACCACGACCTTCGGGCGCTTATTTTTGGGCGCGGCTTTGCCCGCGGCTTATTTTTGGCACCCCGAGGCCCCTCGCAAAGTCTCGCCCCATTCCGAGTCCGGCGGACGAACTTCGCCCGCGCCCCCCACCAAGGCTATAGCCCACCCGTTTTGTGGCCATTTTTCCGCTGGGGGGTTTTGGCACCACGACCTTCGGGCGCTTATTTTTGGGCGCGGCTTTGCCCGCGGCTTATTTTTGGCACCCCCGAGGCCCCTCGCAAAGTCTCGCCCCATTCCGAGTCCGGCGGACGAACTTCGCCCGCGCCCCCCACCAAGGCTATAGCCCACCCGTTTTTTGGCCATTTTTCCGCTGGGGGGTTTTGGCACCACGACCTTCCGGCGCTTATTTTTGGGCGCGGCTTTGCCCGCGGCTTATTTTTGGCACCCCGAGGCCCCTCGCAAAGTCTCGCCCCATTCCGAGTCCGGCGGACGAACTTCGCCCGCGCCCCCCACCAAGGCTATAGCCCACCCGTTTTGTGGCCATTTTTCCGCTGGGGGGTTTTGGCACCACGACCTTCGGGCGCTTATTTTTGGGCGCGGCTTTGCCCGCGGCTTATTTTTGGCACCCCGAGGCCCCTCGCAAAGTCTCGCCCCATTCCGAGTCCGGCGGACGAACTTCGCCCGCGCCCCCCACGAAGGCTATAGCCCACCCGTTTTGTGGCCATTTTTCCGCTGGGGGGTTTTGGCACCACGACCTTCGGGCGCTTATTTTTGGGCGCGGCTTTGCCCGCGGCTTATTTTTGGCACCCCGAGGCCCCTCACAAAGTCTCGCCGCATTCCGAGTCCGGCGGCCGAACTTCGCCCGCGCCCCCCACCAAGGCTATAGCCCACCCGTTTTTTGGCCATTTTTCCGCTGGGGGGTTTTGGCACCACGACCTTCGGGCGCTTATTTTTGGGCGCGGCTTTGCCCGCGGCTTATTTTTGGCACCCCGAGGCCCCTCGCAAAGTCTCGCCCCATTCCGAGTCCGGCGGACGAACTTCGCCCGCGCCCCCCACCAAGGCTATAGCCCACCCGTTTTTTGGCCATTTTTCCGCTGGGGGTTTTGGCACCACGACCTTCGGGCACTTATTTTTGGGCGCGGCTTTGCCCGCGGCTTATTTTTCCCACCCCGAGGCCCCTCGCAAAGTCTCGCCCCATTCCGAGTCCGGCGGACGAACTTCGCCCGCGCCCCCCACGAAGGCTATAGCCCACCCGTTTTGTGGCCATTTTTCCGCTGGGGGGTTTTGGCACCACGACCTTCGGGCGCTTATTTTTGGGCGCGGCTTTGCCCGCGGCTTATTTTTGGCACCCCGAGGCCCCTCGCAAAGTCTCGACCCATTCCGAGTCCGGCGGACGAACTTCGCCCGCGCCCCCCACCAAGGCTATAGCCCACCCGTTTTGTGGCCATTTTTCCGCTGGGGGGTTTTGGCACCACGACCTTCGGGCGCTTATTTTTGGGCGCGGCTTTGCCCGCGGCTTATTTTTGGCACCCCGAGGCCCCTTGCAAAGTCTCGCCCCATTCCGAGTCCGGCGGACGAAATTCGCCCGCGCCCCCCACCAAGGCTATAGCCCACCCGTTTTGTGGCCATTTTTCCGCTGGGGGGTTTTGGCACCACGACCTTCGGGCGCTTATTTTTGGGCGCGGCTCTGCCCGCGGCTTATTTTTGGCACCCTGAGGCCCCTTGCAAAGTCTCGCCCCATTCCGAGTCCGGTGGACGAACTTCGCCCGCGCCCCCCACCAAGGCTATAGCCCACCCGTTTTTTGGCCATTTTTCCGCTGGGGGGTTTTGGCACCACGACCTTCGGGCACTTATTTTTGGGCGCGGCTTTGCCCGCGGCTTATTTTTGGCACCCCGAGGCCCCTCGCAAAGTCTCGCCCCATTCCGAGTCCGGCGGACGAACTTCGCCCGCGCCCCCCCACCAAGGCTATAGCCCACCCGTTTTGTGGCCATTTTTCCGCTGGGGGGTTTTGGCACCACGACCTTCGGGCGCTTATTTTTGGGCGCGGCTTAGCCCGCGGCTTATTTTTGGCACCCCGAGGCCCCTCGCAAAGTCTCGCCCCATTCCGAGACCGGCGGACGAACTTCGCCCGCGCCCCCCACCAAGGCTATAGCCCACCCGTTTTTTGGCCATTTTTCCGCTGGGGGGTTTTGGCACCACGACCTTCGGGCGCTTATTTTTGGGCGCGGGTTTGCCCGCGGCTTATTTTTGGCACCCCGAGGCCCCTCGCAAAGTCTCGCCCCATTCCGAGTCCGGCGGACGAACTTCGCCCGCGCCCCCCACCAAGGCTATAGCCCACCCGTTTTTTGGCCATTTTTCCACTGGGGGGTTTTGGCACCACGACCTTCGGGCGCTTATTTTTGGGCGCGGCTTTGCCCGCGGCTTATTTTTGGCACCCCGAGGCCCCTCGCAAAGTCTCGCCCCATTCCGAGTCCGGGGGACGAACTTCGCCCGCGCCCCCCACCAAGGCTATAGCCCACCCGTTTTGTGGCCATTTTTCCGCTGGGGGGTTTTGGCACCACGACCTTCGGGCGCTTATTTTTGGGCGCGGCTTTGCCCGCGGCTTATTTTTGGCACCCCGAGGCCCCTCGCAAAGTCTCGCCCCATTCCAAGTCCGAGGGACGAACTTCGCCCGCGCCCCCCACCAAGGCTATAGCCCACCCGTTTTTTGGCCATTTTTCCGCTGGGGGGTTTTGGCACCACGACCTTCGGGCGCTTATTTTTGGGCGCGGCTTTGCCCGCGGCTTATTTTTGGCACCCCGAGGCCCCTCGCAAAGTCTCGCCCCATTCCGAGTCCGGCGGACGAACTTCGCCCGCGCCCCCCACCAAGGCTATAGCCCACCCGTTTTTTGGCCATTTTTCCGCTGGGGGTTTTGGCACCACGACCTTCGGGCGCTTATTTTTGGGCGCGGCTTTGCCCGCGGCTTATTTTTCCCACCCCGAGGCCCCTCGCAGAGTCTCGCCCCATTCCGAGTCCGGCGGACGAACTTTGCCCGCGCCCCCCACCAAGGCTATAGCCCACCCGTTTTTTGGCCATTTTTCCGCTGGGGGGTTTTGGCACCACGACCTTCGGGCGCTTATTTCTGGGCGCGGCTTTGGCCGCGGCTTATTTTTGGCACCCCGAGGCCCCTCGCAAAGTCTCGCCGCATTCCGAGTCCGGCGGACGAACTTCTCCCGCGCCCCCCACCAAGGCTATAGCCCACCCGTTTTTTGGCCATTTTTCCGCTGGGGGGTTTTGGCACCACGACCTTCGGGCGCTTATTTTTGGGCGCGGCTTTGCCCGCGGCTTATTTTTGGCACCCCAAGGCCCCTCGCAAAGTCTCGCCCCATTCCGAGTCCGGCGGACGAACTTCGCCCGCGCCCCCCCACCAAGGCTATAGCGCACCCGTTTTTTGGCCATTTTTCCGCTGGGGGGTTTTGGCACCACGACCTTCGGGCGCTTATTTCTGGGCGCGGCTTTGCCCGCGGCTTATTTTTGGCACCCCGAGGCCCCTCGCAAAGTCTCGCCGCATTCCGAGTCCGGCAGACGAACGTCGCCCGCGCCCCCCACCAAGGCTATAGCCCACCCGTTTTTTGGCCATTTTTCCGCTCGGGGGTTTTGGCACCACGACCTTCGGGCGCTTATGTTTGGGCGCGAATTTGCCCGTGGCATATTTTTGGCACCCCGAGGCCCCTCGCAAAGTCTCGCCCCATTCCGAGTCCGGCGGACGAACTTCGCCCGCGCCCCCCCACCAAGGCTATAGCCCACCCGTTTTTTGGCCATTTTTCCGCTGGGGGGTTTTGGCACCACGACCTTCGGGCGCTTATTTTTGGGCGCGGCTTTGCCCGCGGCTTATTTTTGGCACCCCGAGGCCCCTCACAAAGTCTCGCCGCATTCCGAGTCCGGCGGCCGAACTTCGCCCGCGCCCCCCCACCAAGGCTATAGCCCACCCGTTTTTTGGCCATTTTTCCGCTGGGGGGTTTTGGCACCACGACCTTCGGGCGCTTATTTTTGGGCGCGGCTTTGCCCGCGGCTTATTTTTGGCACCCCGAGGCCCCTCACAAAGTCTCGCCGCATTCCGAGTCCGGCGGCCGAACTTCGCCCGCGCCCCCCACCAAGGCTATAGCCCACCCGTTTTTTGGCCATTTTTCCGCTGGGGGGTTTTGGCACCACGACCTTCGGGCGCTTATTTCTGGGCGCGGCTTTGCCCGCGGCTTATTTTTGGCACCCCGAGGCCCCTCGCAAAGTCTCGCCGCATTCCGAGTCCGGCGGACGAACGTCGCCCGCGCCCCCCACCAAGGCTATAGCCCACCCGTTTTTTGGCCATTTTTCCGCTGGGGGGTTTTGGCACCACGACCTTCGGGCGCTTATTTCTGGGCGCGGCTTTGCCCGCGGCTTATTTTTGGCACCCCGAGGCCCCTCGCAAAGTCTCGCCGCATTCCGAGTCCGGCGGACGAACTTCGCCCGCGCCCCCCACCAAGGCTATAGCCCACCCGTTTTTTGGCCATTTTTCCGCTCGGGGGTTTTGGCACCACGACCTTCGGGCGCTTATGTTTGGGCGCGGCTTTGCCCGCGGCTTATTTTTGGCACCCCGAGGCCCCTCGCAAAGTCTCGCCCCATTCCGAGTCCGGCGGACGAACTTCGCCCGCGCCCCCCACCAAGGCTATAGCCCACCCGTTTTTTGGCCATTTTTCCGCTCGGGGGTTTTGGCACCACGACCTTCGGGCGCTTATTTTTGGGCCCGGCTTTGCCCGCGGCTTATTTTTGGCATCCCGAGGCCCCTCGCAAAGTCTCGCCGCATTCCGAGTCCGGCGGACGAACTTCGCCCGCGCCCCCCACCAAGGCTATAGCCCACCCGTTTTTTGGCCATTTTTCCGCTGGGGGGTTTTGGCACCACGACCTTCGGGCGCTTATTTTTGGGCGCGGCTTTGCCCGCGGCTTATTTTTGGCACCCCGAGGCCCCTCGCAAAGTCTCGCCGCATTCCGAGTCCGGCGGACGAACTTCGCCCGCGCCCCCCACCAAGGCTATAGCCCACCCGTTTTTTGGCCATTTTTCCGCTGGGGGGTTTTGGCACCACGACCTTCGGGCGCTTATTTCTGGGCGCGGCTTTGCCCGCGGCTTATTTTTGGCACCCCGAGGCCCCTCGCAAAGTCTCGCCGCATTCCGAGTCCGGCGGACGAACGTCGCCCGCGCCCCCCCACCAAGGCTATAGCCCACCCGTTTTTTGGCCATTTTTCCGCTCGGGGGTTTTGGCACCACGACCTTCGGGCGCTTATGTTTGGGCGCGGCTTTGCCCGCGGCTTATTTTTGGCACCCCGAGGCCCCTCGCAAAGTCTCGCCCCATTCCGAGTCCGGCGGACGAACTTCGCCCGCGCCCCCCCACCAAGGCTATAGCCCACCCGTTTTTTGGCCATTTTTCCGCTGGGGGGTTTTGGCACCACGACCTTCGGGCGCTTATTTTTGGGCGCGGTTTTGCCCGCGGCTTATTTTTGGCACCCCGAGTCCCCTCGCAAAGTCTCGCCGCATTCCGAGTCCGGCGGACGAACTTCGCCCGCGCCCCCCACCAAGGCTATAGCCCACCCGTTTTTTGGCCATTTTTCCGCTGGGGGGTTTTGGCACCACGACCTTCGGGCGCTTATTTTTGGGCGTGGCTTTGCCCGCGGCTTATTTTTGGCACCCCGAGGCCCCTCGCAAAGTCTCGCCGCATTCCGAGTCCGGCGGACGAACTTCGCCCGCGCCCCCCACCAAGGCTATAGCCCACCCGTTTTTTGGCCATTTTTCCGCTGGGGGGTTTTGGCACCACGACCTTCGGGCGCTTATTTTTGGGTTCGGCTTTGCCCGCGGCTAATTTTTGGCACCTCGAGGCCCCTCGCAAAGTCTCGCCGCATTCCGAGTCCGGCGGACGAACTTCGCCCGCGCCCCCCCACCAAGGCTATAGCCCACCCGTTTTTTGGCCATTTTTCCGTTGGGGGGTTTTGGCACCACGACCTTCGGGCGCTTATTTCTGGGCGCGGCTTTGCCCGCGGCTTATTTTTGGCACCCCGAGGCCCCTCGCAAAGTCTCGCCGCATTCCGAGTCCGGCGGACGAACGTCGCCCGCGCCCCCCCACCAAGGCTATAGCCCACCCGTTTTTTGGCCATTTTTCCGCTCGGGGGTTTTGGCACCACGACCTTCGGTCGCTTATGTGTGGGCGCGGCTTTGCCCGCGGCTTATTTTTGGCACCCCGAGGCCCCTCGCAAAGTCTCGCCGCATTCCGAGTCCGGCGGACGAACGTCGCCCGCGCCCCCCACCAAGGCTATAGCCCACCCGTTTTTTGGCCATTTTTCCGCTGGGGGGTTTTGGCACCACGACCTTCGGGCGCTTATTTCTGGGCGCGGCTTTGCCCGCGGCTTATTTTTGGCACCCCCGAGGCCCCTCGCAAAGTCTCGCCGCATTCCGAGTCCGGCGGACGAACGTCGCCCGCGCCCCCCACCAAGGCTATAGCCCACCCGTTTTTTGGCCATTTTTCCGCAAGGGGGTTTTGGCACCACGACCTTCGGGCGCTTATTTCTGGGCGCGGCTTTGCCCGCGGCTTATTTTTGGCACCCCCGAGGCCCCTCGCAAAGTCTCGCCGCATTCCGAGTCCGGCGGACGAACGTCGCCCGCGCCCCCCACCAAGGCTATAGCCCACCCGTTTTTTGGCCATTTTTCCGCTGGGGGGTTTTGGCACCACGACCTTCGGGCGCTTATTTTTGGGCGCGGCTTTGCCCGCGGCTTATTTTTGGCACCCTGAGGCCCCTCGCAAAGTCTCGCCGCATTCCGAGTCCGGCGGACGAACGTCGCCCGCGCCCCCCACCAAGGCTATAGCCCACCCGTTTTTTGGCCATTTTTCCGCTCGGGGGTTTTGGCACCACGACCTTCGGGCGCTTATGTTTGGGCGTGGCTTTGCCCGCGGCTTATATTTGGCACCCCCGAGGCCCCTCGCAAAGTCTCGCCCCATTCCGAGTCCGGCGGACGAACTTCGCCCGCGCCCCCCAGCAAGGCTATAGCCCACCCGTTTTTTGGCCATTTTTTCCGCTGGGGGGTTTTGGCCACCACGACCTTCGGGCGCTTATTTTTGGGCGCGGCTTTGCCCGCGGCTTATTTTTGGCACCCCCGAGGCCCCTCGCAAAGTCTCGCCGCATTCCGAGTCCGGCGGACGAACTTCGCCCGCGCCCCCCCACCAAGGCTATAGCCCACCCGTTTTTTGGCCATTTTTCCGCTTGGGGGTTTTGGCACCACGACCTTCGGGCGCTTATTTCTGGGCGCGGCTTTGCCCGCGGCTTATTTTTGGCACCCCGAGGCCCCTCGCAAAGTCTCGCCGCATTCCGAGTCCGGCGGACGAACGTCGCCCGCAGCCCCCCCAAAGGCTATAGCCCACCCGTTTTTTGGCCATTTTTCCGCTCGGGGGTTTTGGCACCACGACCTTCGGGCGCTTATGTTTGGGCGCGGCTTTGCCCGCGGCTTATTTTTGGCACCCCGAGGCCCCTCGCAAAGTCTTGCCCCATTCCGAGTCCGGCGGACGAACTTCGCCCGCGCCCCCCCACCAAGGCTATAGCCCACCCGTTTTTTGGCCATTTTTCCGCTGGGGGGTTTTGGCACCACGACCTTCGGGCGCTTATTTTTGGGCGCGGCTTTTCCCGCGGCTTATTTTTGGCACCCCGAGTCCCCTCGCAAAGTCTCGCCCCATTCCGAGTCGGCGGACGAACTTCGCCCGCGCCCCCCACCAAGGCTATAGCCCACCCGTTTTTTGGCCATTTTTCCGCTGGGGGGTTTTGGCACCACGACCTTCGGGCGCTTATTTTTGGGCGCGGCTTTGCCCGCGGCTTATTTTTGGCACCCCGAGGCCCCTCGCAAAGTCTCGCCGCATTCCGAGTCCGGCGGACGAACTTCGCCCGCGCCCCCCCACCAAGGCTATAGCCCACCCGTTTTTTGGCCATTTTTCCGCTGGGGGGTTTTGGCACCACGACCTTCGGGCGCTTATTTCTGGGCGCGGCTTTGCCCGCGGCTTATTTTTGGCACCCCGAGGCCCCTCGCAAAGTCTCGCCGCATTCCGAGTCCGGCGGACGAACGTCGCCCGCGCCCCCCCACCAAGGCTATAGCCCACCCGTTTTTTGGCCTTTTTTCCGCTGGGGGGTTTTGGCACCACGACCTTCGGGCGCTTATGTTCGGGCGCGGCTTTGCCCGCGGCTTATTTTTGGCACCCCGAGGCCCCTCGCAAAGTCTCGCCCCATTCCGAGTCAGGCGGACGAACGTCACCCCGCGCCCCCCACCAAGGCTATAGCCCACCCGTTTTTTGGCCATTTTTCCGCTGGGGGTTTTTGGCACCACGACCTTCGGGCGCTTATTTTTGGGCGCGGCTTTGCCCGCGGCTTATTTTTGGCACCCCGAGGCCCCTCGCAAAGTCTCGCCGCATTCCGAGTCCGGCGGACGAACTTCGCCCGCGCCCCCCACCAAAGCTATAGCCCACACCGTTTTTTTGGCCATTTTTCCGCTGGGGGGTTTTGGCACCACGACCTTCGGGCGCTTATTTTTGGGCGCGGCTTTGCCCGCGGCTTATTTTTTGGCACCCCGAGGCCCCTCGCAAAGTCTCGCCGCATTCCGAGTCCGGCGGACGAACTTCGCCCGCGCCCCCCACCAAGGCTATAGCCCACCCCGTTTTTTTGGCCATTTTTCCGCTGGGGGGTTTTGGCACCACGACCTTCGGGCGCTTATTTTTGGGCGCGGCTTTCCCGCGGCTTATTTTTGGCACCCCGAGGCCCCTCGCAAAGTCTCGCCGCATTCCGAGTCCGGCGGACGAACGTCGCCCGCGCCCCCCGCCAAGGCTATAGCCCACCCGTTTTTTGGCCATTTTTCCGCTCGGGGGTTTTGGCACCACGACCTTCGGGCGCTTATGTTTGGGCGTGGCTTTGCCCGCGGCTTATATTTGGCACCCCGAGGCCCCTCGCAAAGTCTCGCCCCATTCCGAGTCCGGCGGACGAACTTCGCCCGCGCCCCCCACCAAGGCTATAGCCCACCCGTTTTTTTGGCCATTTTTCCGCTGGGGGGTTTTGGCACCACGACCTTCGGGCGCTTATTTCTGGGCGCGGCTTTGCCCGCGGCTTATTTTTGGCACCCCGAGGCCCCTCGCAAAGTCTCGCCGCATTCCGAGTCCGGCGGACGAACTTCGCCCGCGCCCCCCACCAAGGCTATAGCCCACCCGTTTTTTGGCCATTTTTCCGCTGGGGGGTTTTGGCACCACGACCTTCGGGCGCTTATTTCTGGGCGCGGCTTTGCCCGCGGCTTATTTTTGGCACCCCGAGGCCCCTCGCAAAGTCTCGCCGCATTCCGAGTCCGGCGGACGAACGTCGCCCGCGCCCCCCACCAAGGCTATAGCCCACCCGTTTTTTGGCCATTTTTCCGCTCGGGGGTTTTGGCACCACGACCTTCGGGCGCTTATGTTTGGGCGCGGCTTTGCCCGCGGCTTATTTTTGGCACCCCGAGGCCCCTCGCAAAGTCTCGCCCCATTCCGAGTCCGGCGGACGAACTTCGCCCGCGCCCCCCACCAAGGCTATAGCCCACCCGTTTTTTGGCCATTTTTCCGCTGGGGGGTTTTGGCACCACGACCTTCGGGCGCTTATTTTTGGGCGCGGTTTTGCCCGCGGCTTATTTTTGGCACCCCGAGTCCCCTCGCAAAGTCTCGCCGCATTCCGAGTCCGGCGGACGAACTTCGCCCGCGCCCCCCACCAAGGCTATAGCCCACCCGTTTTTTGGCCATTTTTCCGCTGGGGGGTTTTGGCACCACGACCTTCGGGCGCTTATTTTTGGGCGTGGCTTTGCCCGCGGCTTATTTTTGGCACCCCGAGGCCCCTCGCAAAGTCTCGCCGCATTCCGAGTCCGGCGGACGAACTTCGCCCGCGCCCCCCACCAAGGCTATAGCCCACCCGTTTTTTGGCCATTTTTCCGCTGGGGGGTTTTGGCACCACGACCTTCGGGCGCTTATTTTTGGGTTCGGCTTTGCCCGCGGCTAATTTTTGGCACCTCGAGGCCCCTCGCAAAGTCTCGCCGCATTCCGAGTCCGGCGGACGAACTTCGCCCGCGCCCCCCACCAAGGCTATAGCCCACCCGTTTTTTGGCCATTTTTCCGCTGGGGGGTTTTGGCACCACGACCTTCGGGCGCTTATTTCTGGGCGCGGCTTTGCCCGCGGCTTATTTTTGGCACCCCGAGGCCCCTCGCAAAGTCTTGCCGCATTCCGAGTCCGGCGGACGAACGTCGCCCGCGCCCCCCACCAAGGCTATAGCCCACCCGTTTTTTGGCCATTTTTCCGCTCGGGGGTTTTGGCACCACGACCTTCGGGCGCTTATGTGTGGGCGCGGCTTTGCCCGCGGCTTATTTTTGGCACCCCGAGGCCCCTCGCAAAGTCTCGCCCCATTCCGAGTCCGGCGGACGAACTTCGCCCGCGCCCCCCCACCAAGGCTATAGCCCACCCGTTTTTTGGCCATTTTTCCGCTGGGGGGTTTTGGCACCACGACCTTCGGGCGCTTATTTTTGGGCGCGGCTTTGCCCGCTGCTTATTTTTGGCACCCCGAGGCCCCTCGCAAAGTCTCGCCGCATTCCGAGTCCGGCGGACGAACTTCGCCCGCGCCCCCCACCAAGGCTATAGCCCACCCGTTTTTTGGCCATTTTTCCGCTGGGGGGTTTTGGCACCACGACCTTCGGTCGCTTATTTTTGGGCGCGGCTTTGCCCTCGGCTTATTTTTGGCACCCCGAGGCCCCTCGCAAAGTCTCGCCGCATTCCGAGTCCGGCGGACGAACTTCGCCCGCGCCCCCCACCAAGGCTATAGCCCACCCGTTTTTTGGCCATTTTTCCGCTGGGGGGTTTTGGCACCACGACCTTCGGGCGCTTATTTCTGGGCGCGGCTTTTCCCGCGGCTTATTTTTGGCACCCCGAGGCCCCTCGCAAAGTCTCGCCGCATTCCGAGTCCTGCGGACGAACTTCGCCCGCGCCCCCCCACCAAGGCTATAGCCCACCCGTTTTTTTGGCCATTTTTCCGCTCGGGGGTTTTGGCACCACGACCTTCGGGCGCTTATGTTTGGGCGCGGCTTTGCCCGCGGCTTATTTTTGGCACCCCGAGGCCCCTCGCAAAGTCTCGCCCCATTCCGAGTCCGGCGGACGAACTTCGCCCGCGCCCCACACCAAGGCTATAGCCCACCCGTTTTTTGGCCATTTTTCCGCTGGGGGGTTTTGGCACCACGACCTTCGGGCGCTTATTTTTGGGCGCGGCTTTGCCCGCGGCTTATTTTTGGCACCCCGAGGCCCCTCGCAAAGTCTCGCCGCATTCCGAGTCCGGCGGACGAACTTCGCCCGCGCCCCCCACCAAGGCTATAGCCCACCCGTTTTTTGGCCATTTTTCCGCTGGGGGGTTTTGGCACCACGACCTTCGGGCGCTTATTTTTGGGCGCGGCTTTGCCCGCGGCTTATTTTTGGCACCCCGAGGCCCCTCGCAAAGTCTCGCCGCATTCCGAGTCCGGCGGACGAACTTCGCCCGCGCCCCCCACCAAGGCTATAGCCCACCCGTTTTTTGGCCATTTTTCCGCTGGGGGGGTTTTGGCACCACGACCTTCGGGCGCTTATTTTTGGGCGCGGCTTTGCCCCGCGGCTTATTTTTGGCACCCTGAGGCCCCTCGCAAAGTCTCGCCGCATTCCGAGTCCGGCGGACGAACGTCGCCCGCGCCCCCCCACCAAGGCTATAGCCCACCCGTTTTTTGGCCATTTTTCCGCTCGGGGGTTTTGGCACCACGACCTTCGGGCGCTTATGTTTGGGCGTGGCTTTGCCCGCGGCTTATATTTGGCACCCCGAGGCCCCTCGCAAAGTCTCGCCCCATTCCGAGTCCGGCGGACGAACTTCGCCCGCGCCCCCCAGCAAGGCTATAGCCCACCCGTTTTTTGGCCATTTTTCCGCTGGGGGGTTTTGGCACCACGACCTTCGGGCGCTTATTTTTGGGCGCGGCTTTGCCCGCGGCTTATTTTTGGCACCCCGAGGCCCCTCGCAAAGTCTCGCCGCATTCCGAGTCCGGCGGACGAACTTCGCCCGCGCCCCCCCACCAAGGCTATAGCCCACCCGTTTTTTTGGCCATTTTTCCGCTGGGGGGTTTTGGCACCACGACCTTCGGGCGCTTATTTTTGGGCGCGGCTTTGCCCGCGGCTTATTTTTGGCACCCTGAGGCCCCTCGCAAAGTCTCGCCGCATTCCGAGGTCCGGCGGACGAACGTCGCCCGCGCCCCCCACCAAGGCTATAGCCCACCCGTTTTTTGGCCATTTTTCCGCTCGGGGGGTTTTGGCACCACGACCTTCGGGCGCTTATGTTTGGGCGTGGCTTTGCCCGCGGCTTATATTTGGCACCCCGAGGCCCCTCGCAAAGTCTCGCCCCATTCCGAGTCCGGCGGACGAACTTCGCCCGCGCCCCCCAGCAAGGCTATAGCCCACCCGTTTTTTTGGCCATTTTTCCGCTGGGGGGTTTTGGCACCACGACCTTCGGGCGCTTATTTTTGGGCGCGGCTTTGCCCGCGGCTTATTTTTGGCACCCCGAGGCCCCTCGCAAAGTCTCGCCGCATTCCGAGTCCGGCGGACGAACTTCGCCCGCGCCCCCCACCAAGGCTATAGCCCACCCGTTTTTTGGCCATTTTTCCGCTTGGGGGTTTTGGCACCACGACCTTCGGGCGCTTATTTCTGGGCGCGGCTTTGCCCGCGGCTTATTTTTGGCACCCCGAGGCCCCTCGCAAAGTCTCGCCGCATTCCGAGTCCGGCGGACGAACGTCGCCCCGCGCCCCCCCAAAGGCTATAGCCCACCCGTTTTTTGGCCATTTTTCCGCTCGGGGGTTTTGGCACCACGACCTTCGGGCGCTTATGTTTGGGCGCGGCTTTGCCCGCGGCTTATTTTTGGCACCCCGAGGCCCCTCGCAAAGTCTCGCCCCATTCCGAGTCCGGCGGACGAACTTCGCCCGCGCCCCCCACCAAGGCTATAGCCCCACCCGTTTTTTGGCCATTTTTCCGCTGGGGGGTTTTGGCACCACGACCTTCGGGCGCTTATTTTTGGGCGCAGGCTTTTCCCGCGGCTTATTTTTGGCACCCCGAGTCCCCTCGCAAAGTCTCGCCCCATTCCGAGTCCGGCGGACGAACTTCGCCCGCGCCCCCCACCAAGGCTATAGCCCACCCGTTTTTTGGCCATTTTTTCCGCTGGGGGGTTTTGGCACCACGACCTTCGGGCGCTTATTTTTGGGCGCGGCTTTGCCCGCGGCTTATTTTTGGCACCCCCGAGGCCCCTCGCAAAGTCTCGCCGCATTCCGAGTCCGGCGGACGAACTTCGCCCGCGCCCCCCACCAAGGCTATAGCCCACCCGTTTTTTGGCCATTTTTCCGCTGGGGGGTTTTGGCACCACGACCTCTCGGGCGCTTATTTCTGGGCGCGGCTTTGCCCGCGGCTTATTTTTGGCACCCCGAGGCCCCTCGCAAAGTCTCGCCGCATTCCGAGTCCGGCGGACGAACTTCGCCCGCGCCCCCCACCAAGGCTATAGCCCACCCGTTTTTTTGGCCATTTTTCCGCTGGGGCGTTTTGGCACCACGACCTTCGAGCGCTTATTTTCTGGGCGCGGCTTTGGCCGCGGCTTATTTTTGGCACCCCGAGGCCCCCTCGCAAAGTCTCGCCGCATTCCGAGTCCGGCGGACGAACTTCGCCCGCGCCCCCCACCAAGGCTATAGCCCACCCGTTTTTTTGGCCATTTTTCCGCTGGGGGGGTTTTGGCACCACGACCTTCGGGGCGCTTATTTTTGGGTTCGGCTTTGCCCGCGGCTAATTTTTTGGCACCTCGAGGCCCCTCGCAAAGTCTCGCCGCATTCCGAGTCCGGCGGACGAACTTCGCCCCGCGCCCCCCACCAAGGCTATAGCCCACCCGTTTTTTGGCCATTTTTCCGCTGGGGGGTTTTGGCACCACGACCTTCGGGCGCTTATTTCTGGGCGCGGCTTTGCCCGCGGCTTATTTTTGGCACCCCGAGGCCCCTCGCAAAGTCTTGCCGCATTCCGAGTCCGGTGGAACGAACGTCCGCCCGCGCCCCCCACCAAGGCTATAGCCCACCCGTTTTTGGCCATTTTTCCGCTCGGGGGGTTTTGGCACCACGACCTTCGGGCGCTTATGTGTGGGCGCGGCTTTGCCCGCGGCTTATTTTTGGCACCCCGAGGCCCCCTCGCAAAGTCTCGCCCCATTCCGAGTCCGGCGGACGAACTTCGCCCGCGCCCCCCCACCAAGGCTATAGCCCACCCGTTTTTTGGCCATTTTTCCGCTGGGGGGTTTTGGCACCACGACCTTCGGGGCGCTTATTTTTGGGCGCGGCTTTGCCCGCTGCTTATTTTTGGCACCCCGAGGCCCCTCGCAAAGTCTCGCCGCATTCCGAGTCCGGCGGACGAACTTCGCCCGCGCCCCCCACCAAGGCTATAGCCCACCCGTTTTTTGGCAATTTTTCCGCTGGGGGGTTTTGGCACCACGACCTTCGGTCGCTTATTTTTGGGCGCGGCTTTGCCCTCGGCTTATTTTTGGCACCCCGAGGCCCCTCGCAAAGTCTCGCCGCATTCCGAGTCCGGCGGACGAACTTCGCCCCGCGCCCCCCCACCAAGGCTATAGCCCACCCGTTTTTTGGCCATTTTTCCGCTGGGGGGTTTTGGCACCACGACCTTCGGGCGCTTATTTCTGGGCGCCGGCTTTTCCCGCGGCTTATTTTTGGCACCCCCGAGGCCCCTCGCAAAGTCTCGCCGCATTCCGAGTCCTGCGGACGAACTTCGCCCCGCGCCCCCCACCAAGGCTATAGCCCACCCGTTTTTTGGCCATTTTTTCCGCTCGGGGGTTTTGGCACCACGACCTTCGGGCGCTTATGTTTGGGCGCGGCTTTGCCCGCGGCTTATTTTTGGCACCCCGAGGCCCCTCGCAAAGTCTCGCCCCCATTCCGAGTCCGGCGGACGAACTTCGCCCCGCGCCCCACACCAAGGCTATAGCCCACCCGTTTTTTGGCCATTTTTTCCGCTGGGGGGTTTTGGCACCACGACCTTCGGGCGCTTATTTTTGGGCGCGGCTTTGCCCGCGGCTTATTTTTGGCACCCCCGAGGCCCCTCGCAAAGTCTCGCCGCATTCCGAGTCCGGCGGACGAACTTCGCCCGCGCCCCCCACCAAGGCTATAGCCCACCCGTTTTTTGGGCATTTTTCCGCTGGGGGGTTTTGGCACCACGACCTTCGGGCGCTTATTTTTGGGCGCGGCTTTGCCCGCGGCTTATTTTTGGCACCCCGAGGCCCCTCGCAAAGTCTCGCCGCATTCCGAGTCCGGCGGACGAACTTCGCCCGCGCCCCCCACCAAGGCTATAGCCCACCCGTTTTTTTGGCCATTTTTTCCGCTGGGGCGTTTTGGCACCACGACCTTCGAGCGCTTATTTCTGGGCGCGGCTTTGGCCGCGGCTTATTTTTGGCACCCCCGAGGCCCCTCGCAAAGTCTCGCCGCATTCCGAGTCCGGCGGACGAACTTCGCCCGCGCCCCCCACCAAGGCTATAGCCCACCCGTTTTTTTGGCCATTTTTTCGCTGGGGGGGTTTTGGCACCACGACCTTCGGGCGCTTATTTTTGTGCGCGGCTTTGCCCCGCGGCTTATTTTTGGCACCCCGAGGCCCCTCGCAAAGTCTCGCCGCATTCCGAGTCCGGCGGACGAACTTCGCCCGCGCCCCCCCACCAAGGCTATAGCCCACCCGTTTTTTTGGCCATTTTTTTCCGCTGGGGGGTTTTGGCACCACGACCTTCGGTGCGCTTATTTTCTGGGCGCGGCTTTGCCCGCGGCTTATTTTTGGCACCCCTAGGCCCCTCGCAAAGTCTCGCCGAATTCCGAGTCCGGCGGACGAACGTCGCCCCGCGCCCCCCCCACCAAGGCTATAGCCCACCCGTTTTTTGGCCATTTTTTCCCGCTGGGGGGTTTTGGCACCACGACCTTCGGGCGCTTATTTCTGGGCGCGGCTTTGCCCGCGGCTTATTTTTGGCACCCACCCCCGAGCCCCTCGCAAAGTCTCGCCGCATTCTGAGTCCGGCGGACGAACGTCGCCCCGCGCCACCCACCAAGGCTATAGCCCACCCGTTTTTTGGCCATTTTTCCGCTCGGGGGTTTTGGCACCACGACCTTCGGGCGCTTATGTGTGGGCGCGGCTTTGCCCGCGGCTTATTTTTGGCACCCCCCGAGGCCCCTCGCAAAGTCTCGCCCCATTCCGAGTCCGGCGACGAACTTCGCCCGCGCCCCCCACCAAGGCTATAGCCCCACCCGTTTTTTGGCTATTTTTCCGCTGGGGGGTTTTGGCACCACGACCTTCGGGCGCTTATTTCTGGGCGCGCGGCTTTGGCCGCGGCTTATTTTTGGCACCCCGAGGCCCCTCGCAAAGTCTCGCCGCATTCCGAGTCCGGCGGACGAATGTCGCCCGCGCCCCCCCACCAAGGCTATAGCCCACCCGTTTTTTGGCCATTTTTCCGCTCGGGTGGGTTTTGGCACCCACGACCTTCGGGCGCTTATGTTTGGGCGCGGCTTTGCCCGCGGCATATTTTTGGCACCCCGAGGCCCCTCGCAAAGTCTCGCCCCATTCCGAGTCCGGCGGACGAACTTCGCCCGCGCCCCCCACCAAGGCTATAGCCCCACCCGTTTTTTGGCCATTTTTTCCGCTGGGGGGTTTTGGCACCACGACCTTCGGGCACTTATTTTTGGGCGCGGCTTTGCCCGCGGCTTATTTTTGGCACCCCCGAGGCCCCTCGCTAAGTCTCGCCGCATTCCGAGTCCGGCGGACGAACTTCGCCCGCGCTCCCCCACCAAGGCTATAGCCCACCCGTTTTTTTGCCATTTTTTTCCGCTGGGGGGTTTTGGCACCACGACCTTCGGGGCGCTTATTTCTGGGCGCGGCTTTGGCCGCGGCTTATTTTTGGCACCCCGAGGCCCCTCGCAAAGTCTCGCCGCATTCCGAGTCCGGCGGACGAACGTCGCCCGCGCCCCCCCACCAAGGCTATAGCCCACCCGTTTTTTGGCCATTTTTTCCGCTCGGGGGTTTTGGCACCACGACCTTCGGGCGCTTATGTTTGGGCGCGGCTTTGCCCGCGGCATATTTTTGGCACCCCGCCGAGGCCCCTCGCAAAGTCTCACCCCCATTCCGAGTCCGGCGGACGAACTTCGCCCCGCGCCGCCCACCAAGGCTATAGCCCACCCGTTTTTTGGCCATTTTTTCCGCTGGGGGGGTTTTGGCACCACGACCTTCGGGGCGCTTATTTTTGGGCGCCGGCTTTGCCCGCGGCTTATTTTTTGGCACCCCGAGGGCCCCTCGCTAAGTCTCGCCGCATTCCGAGTCCGGCGGACGAACTTCGCCCCGCGCCCCCCACCAAGGCTATAGCCCACCCGTTTTTTTTGCCATTTTTCCGCTGGGGGGTTTTGGCACCCACGACCTTCGGGCGCTTATTTCTGGGCGCGGCTTTGCCCGCGGCTTATTTTTGGCACCTCCCGAGGCCCCTCGCAAAGTCTCGCCGCATTCCGAGTCCGGCGGACGAACGTCGCCCGCGCCCCCCCACCAAGGCTATAGCCCACCCCGTTTTTTGGCCATTTTTTCCGCTCGGGGGGTTTTGGCACCACGACCTTCGGGCGCTTATTTTTGGGCGCGGCTTTGCCCGCGGCATATTTTTGGCACCCCGAGGCCCCTCGCAAAGTCTCGCCGCATTCCGAGTCCGGCGGACGAACTTCGCCCGCGCCCCCCCACCAAGGCTATAGCCCACCCGTTTTTTGGCCAGTTTTCCGCTGGGGGGGTTTTGGCACCACGACCTTCGGGCGCTTATTTTTGGGCGCGGCTTTGCCCGCGGCTTACTTTTGGCACCCCGAGGCCCCTCGCAAAGTCTCGCCGCATTCCGAGTCCGGCGGACGAACTTCGCCCGCGCCCCCCACCAAGGCTATAGCCCACCCGTTTTTTGGCCTTTTTTTCCGCTGGGGGGTTTTGGCACCACGACCTTCGGGCGCTTATTTCTGGGCGCGGCTTTGCCCGCGGCTTATTTTTGGCACCCCGAGGCCCCTCGCAAAGTCTCGCCGCATTCCGAGTCCGGCGGACGAACGTCGCCCGCCGCCCCCCACCAAGGCTATAGCCCACCCGTTTTTTTGGCATTTTTTCCGCTCGGGGGTTTTGGCACCACGACCTTCGGGCGCTTATGTTTGGCGCGGCTTTGCCCGCGGCTTATTTTTGGCACCCCCCGAGGCCCCTCGCAAAGTCTCGCCGCATTCCGAGTCCGGCGGACGAACTTCGCCCCGCGCCCCCCCACCAAGGCTATAGCCCACCCCGTTTTTTGGCCATTTTTCCGCTGGGGGGTTTTGGCACCACGACCTTCGGGCGCTTATTTTTGGGCGCGGCTTTGCCCGCGGCTTACTTTTGGCACCCCGAGGCCCCTCGCAAAGTCTCGCCCCATTTCCGAGTCCGGCGGACGAACTTCGCCCGCGCCCCCCACCAAGGCTATAGCCCACCCGTTTTTTTGGCCTTTTTTCCGCCGGGGGGTTTTGGCACCACGACCTTCGGGCGCTTATTTCTGGGCGCGGCTTTGGCCCGCGGCTTATTTTTGGCACCCCGAGGCCCCTCGCAAAGTCTCGCCGCATTCCGAGTCCGGCGGACGAACGTCGCCCGCGCCCCCCCACCAAGGCTATAGCCCACCCGTTTTTTGGCATTTTTTCCGCTCGGGAGGGTTTTGGCACCACGACCTTCGGGCGCTTATGTTTGGGCGCGGCTTTGCCCGCGGCATATTTTTGGCACCCCGAGGCCCCTCGCAAAGTCTCGCCCCATTCCGAGTCCGGCGGACGAACTTCGCACCGCGCCCCCCCACCAAGGCTATAGCCCACCCGTTTTTTGGCCATTTTTTCCGCTGGGGGGTTTTGGCACCACGACCTTCGGGCGCTTATTTTTGGGCGCGGCTTTGCCCGCGGCTTATTTTTGGCACCCCCGAGGCCCCCTCGCAAAGTCTCGCCGCATTCCGAGTCCGGCGGACGAACTTCGCCCCGCGCTCCCCACCAAGGCTATAGCCCACCCGTTTTTTGGCCATTTTTTCCGCTGGGGGGTTTTGGCACCACGACCTTCGGGCGCTTATTTCTGGGCGCGGCTTTGGCCGCGGCTTATTTTTGGCACCCCCGAGGCCACTCGCAAAGTCTCGCCGCATTCCGAGTCCGGCGGACGAACGTCGCCCGCGCCCCCCCACCAAGGCTATAGCCCACCGTTTTTTTGGCCATTTTTTTCCGCTCGGGGGTTTTGGCACCACGACCTTCGGGCGCTTATGTTTGGGCGCGGCTTTGCCCGCGGCATATTTTTGGCACCCCCGAGGCCCCTCGCAAAGTCTCGCCCCATTCCGAGTCCGGCGGACGAACTTCGCCCGCGCCCCCCCACCAAGGCTATAGCCCACCCGTTTTTTGGCCATTTTTCCGCTGGGGGGTTTTGGCACCACGACCTTCGGGCGCTATTTTTGGGCGCGGCTTTGCCCGCGGCTTATTTTTGGCACCCCGAGGCCCCTCGCAAAGTCTCGCCGCATTCCGAGTCCGGCGGACGAACTTCGCCCGCGCCCCTCACCAAGGCTATAGCCCACCCCGTTTTTTGGCCATTTTTTCCGCTGGGGGGTTTTGGCACCACGACCTTCGGGCGCTTATTTTTGGGCGCGGCTTTGCCCGCGGCTTACTTTTGGCACCCCGAGGCCCCTCGCAAAGTCTCCGCCCCATTCCGAGTCCGGCGGACGAACTTCGCCCGCGCCCCCCCACCAAGGCTATAGCCCACCCGTTTTTTGGCCCATTTTTTCCGCTGGGGGTTTTGGCACCACGACCTTCGGGCGCTTATTTCTGGGCGCGGCTTTGCCCGCGGCTTATTTTTGGCACCCCGAGGCCCCTCGCAAAGTCTCGCCCCATTCCGAGTCCGGCGGACGAACTTCGCCCGCGCCCCCCACCAAGGCTATAGCCCACCCGTTTTTTGGCCATTTTTCCGCTGGGGGGTTTTGGCACCACGACCTTCGGGCGCCTATGTTTGGGCGCGGCTTTGCCCGCGGCTTATTTTTGGCACCCCCGAGGCCCCTCGCAAAGTCTCGCCGCATTCCGAGTCCGGCGGACGAACTTCGCCCGCCGCCCCCCACCAAGGCTATAGCCCACCCGTTTTTTGGGCCATTTTTTCCGCTGGGGGGTTTTGGCACCACGGACCTTCGGGCGCTTATTTTTTGGGGCGCGGCTTTGGCCGCGGCTTATTTTTGGCACCCCCGAGGCCCCTCGCTAAGTCTCGCCGCATTCCGAGTCCGGCGGACGAACTTCGCCCGGCCGCTCCCCCACCAAGGCTATAGCCCACCCGTTTTTTGGCCATTTTTTCCGCTGGGGGGGTTTTGGCACCACGACCTTCGGGCGCTTATTTCTGGGCGCGGCTTTGGCCGCGGCTTATTTTTTGGCACCCCGAGGCCCCTCGCAAAGTCTCGCCGCATTCCGAGTCCGGCGGACGAACGTCGCCCGCGCCCCCCCACCAAGGCTATAGCCCACCCCGTTTTTTGGCCATTTTTCCGCTGGGGGGTTTTGGCACCACGACCTTCAGGGCGCTTATTTCTGGGCGCGGCTTTGCCCGCGGCTTATTTTTGGCACCCCGAGGCCCCTCGCAAAGTCTCGCCGCATTCTGAGTCCGGCGGACGAACGTCGCCCGCGCCCCCCACCAAGGCTATAGCCCACCCGTTTTTTTGGCCATTTTTTCCGCTCGGGGGTTTTGGCACCACGACCTTCGGGCGCTTATGTTTGGCGCGGGCTTTGCCCGCGGCTTATTTTTGGCACCCCGAGGCCCCTCGCTAAGTCTCGCCGCATTCCGAGGTCCGGCGGACGAACTTCGCCCGCGCCCCCCACCAAGGCTATAGCCCACCCCGTTTTTTGGCCATTTTTTCCGCTGGGGGGTTTTGGCACCACGACCTTCGGGCGCTTATTTCTGGGCGCGGCTTTGGCCGCGGCTTATTTTTGGCACCCCCGAGGCCCCTCGCAAAGTCTCGCCGCATTCCGAGTCCGGCGGACGAACTTCGCCCCGCGCCCCCCCACCAAGGCTATAGCCCACCCGTTTTTTGGCCATTTTTCCGCTGGGGGGTTTTGGCACCACGACCTTCGGGCGCTTATTTCTGGGCGCGGCTTTGCCCGCGGGCTTATTTTTGGCACCCCGAGGCCCCTCGCAAAGTCTCGCCGCATTCTGAGTCCGGCGGACGAACGTCGCCCGCGCCCCCCCCACCAAGGCTATAGCCCACCCGTTTTTTGGCCATTTTTCCGCTCGGCGGGTTTTGGCACCACGACCTTCGGGCGCTTATGTTTGGGCGCGGCTTTGCCCGCGGCTTATTTTTGGCACCCCCGAGGCCCCTCGCAAAGTCTCTCGCCGCATTCCGAGTCCGGCGGACGAACTTCGCCCGCGCCCCCCACCAAGGCTATAGCCCACCCCCGTTTTTTGGCCATTTTTCCGCTGGGGGGTTTTGGCACCACGACCTTTGGGCGCTTATTTTTGGGCGCGGCTTTGGCCGCGGCTTATTTTTGGCACCCCCGAGGCCCCTCGCTAAGTCTCGCCGCATTCCGAGTCCGGCGGACGAACCTTCGCCCGCGCCTCCCCACCAAGGCTATAGCCCACCCCGTTTTTTGGCCATTTTTTCCGCTGGGGGGTTTTGGCACCCACGACCTTCGGGCGCTTATTTCTGGGCGCGGCTTTGGCCGCGGCTTATTTTTGGCACCCCGAGGCCCCTCGCAAAGTCTCGCCGCATTCCGAGTCCGGCGGACGAACTTCGCCCGCGCTCTCCCCACCAAGGCTATAGCCCACCCGTTTTTTGGCCATTTTTTCCGCTGGCGGGGTTTTGGCACCACGACCTTCGGGCGCTTATTTCTGGGCGCGGCTTTGGCCGCGGCTTATTTTTGGCACCCCGAGGCCCCTCGCAAAGTCCTCGCCGCATTCCGAGTCCGGCGGACGAACGTCGCCCGCCGCCCCCCCACCAAGGCTATAGCCCACCCGTTTTTTGGCCATTTTTCCGCTCGGGGGGTTTTGGCACCACGACCTTCGGGCGCTTATGTTTGGGCGCGGCTTTGCCCGCGGCATATTTTTGGCACCCCCGAGGCCCCTCGCAAAGTCTCGCCCCATTCCGAGTCCGGCGGGACGAACTTCGCCGCGCCGCCCCCCCCACCAAGGCTATAGCCCACCCGTTTTTTGGCCATTTTTCCGCTGGGGGGTTTTGGCACCACGACCTTCGGGCGCTTATTTTTGGGGCGCGGGCTTTGCCCGCGGCATATTTTTGGCACCCCCGAGGCCCCTCGCAAAGTCTCGCCCCCATTCCGAGTCCGGCGGACGAACTTCGCCCGCAGCCCCCCCACCAAGGCTATAGCCCAACCGTTTTTTGGCCATTTTTCCGCTGGGGGGTTTTGGCACCACGACCTTTGGGCGCTTATTTTTTGGGCGCGGCTTTGGCCGCGGCTTATTTTTGGCACCCCCGAGGCCCCCTCGCTAAGTCTCGCCGCATTCCGAGTCCGGCGGACGAACTTCGCCCGCGCTCCCCACCAAGGCTATAGCCCACCCGTTTTTTGGCCATTTTTCCGCTTGGGGGTTTTGGCACCACGACCTTCGGGCGCTTATTTCTGGGCGCGGCTTTGGCCGCGGCTTATTTTTGGCACCCCCGAGGCCCCTCGCAAAGTCTCGCCGCATTCCGAGTCCGGCGGACGAACGTCGCCCGCGCCCACCACCAAGGCTATAGCCCACCCGTTTTTTTGGCCATTTTTCCGCTGGGGGGTTTTGGCACCACGACCTTCGGGCGCTTATTTTTGGGCGCGGCTTTGCCCGCGGCTTATTTTTGGCACCCCGAGGCCCCTCGTAAAGTCTCGCCGCATTCCGAGTCCGGCGGACGAACTTCGCCCGCGCCCCCCACCAAGGGCTATAGCCCACCCGTTTTTTGGCCATTTTTCCGCTGGGGGGTTTTGGCACCACGACCTTCGGGCGCTTATTTTTGGGCGCGGCTTTGCCCGCGGCTTATTTTTGGCACCCCCCGAGGCCCCTCGCAAAGTCTCCGCCGCATTCCGAGTCCGGCGGACGAACTTCGCCCGCGCTCCCCACCAAGGCTATAGCCCACCCGTTTTTTTGGCCATTTTTCCGCTGGGGGGTTTTGGCACCACGACCCTTCGGGCGCTTATTTCTGGGCGCGGCCTTGGCCGCGGCTTATTTTTGGCACCCCGAGGCCCCTCGCAAAGTCTCGCCGCATTCCGAGTCCGGCGGACGAACGTCCGCCCGCGCCCCCCCCACCAAGGCTATAGCCCCACCCGTTTTTTGGCCATTTTTTCCGCTCGGGGGTTTTGGCACCACGACCTTCGGGCGCTTATGTTTGGGCGCGGCTTTGCCCGCGGCATATTTTTGGCACCCCCGAGGCCCCTCGCAAAGTCTCGCCCCATTCCGAGTCCGGCGGACGAACTTCGCCCGCGCCCCCCACCAAGGCTATAGCCCACCCGTTTTTTTGGCCATTTTTCCGCTGGGGGGGTTTTGGCACCACGACCTTCGGGCGCTTATTTTTGGGCGCGGCTTTGCCCGCGGCTTATTTTTGGCACCCCCGAGGCCCCTCGCAAAGTCTCGCCGCATTCTGAGTCCGGCGGGACGAACGTCGCCCTCGCCCCCCCACCAAGGCTATAGCCCACCCCGTTTTTTGGCCATTTTTCCGCTCGGGGGTTTTGGCACCACGACCTTCGGGCGCTTATGTGTGGGCGCGGCTTTGCCCGCGGCTTATTTTTTGGCACCCCGAGGCCCCTCGCAAAGTCTCGCCCCATTCCGAGTCCGGCGGACGAACTTCGCCCGCGCCCCCCACCAAGGCTATAGCCCACCCGTTTTTTGGCCTTTTTTCCGCCGGGGGGTTTTGGCACCACGACCTTCGGGCGCTTATTTTCTGGGCGCGGCTTTGGCCGCGGCTTATTTTTGGCACCCCGAGGCCCTCGCAAAGTCTCGCCGCATTCCGAGTCCGGCGGACGAACGTCGCCCGCGCCCCCCCACCAAGGCTATAGCCCACCCGTTTTTTTGGCATTTTTTTCCGCTCGGGGGTTTTGGCACCACGACCTTCGGGCGCTTATGTTTGGGTGCGGCTTTGCCCGCGGCATATTTTTGGCACCCCGAGGCCCCTCGCAAAGTCTCGCCCATTCCGAGTTC